>JAZGTK010001271.1:0-42515 GCA_036877625.1 Ambastaia sidthimunki
TGTGCATGACCAACCTCTCAAAGCACTTCATCATGATTGGAGTCAGTGCTATGGGACGGTAGTCATTTAGGCAGGACACAGGTGCTTTCTTTGGTACTGGTATAATTGTTGTGGATTTGAGACGTGGGGACGACTGCCTGGCTCAGCGAGGTGTTGAAGATGTCTGTTTGGACATCTGTCAGCTGTGCAGCACAGTCTCTCAGTACATCCACGGCTTCTGGTTTGCACGTGTGGTAATGGTCTTGGTGCCTGTCACATCGTCAATGCACTTTTTGATGTAAGCAGTCACAGTTTCAGTGTATTCCTGCAGGTCTGTAAGGTTGTTGTAGGTGGCTGCCTCTTTAAACATTTTCCAGTCTGTGCACTGAAAGCAGTCCTGTAGTGTTGGGGTAGCATCATCTGGCCAAACTGTGATGAGTTTTGAACCGATTTGGTGAGTTTCAGAAGTGGTCTGTATGCTGGGATTAGCATAACAGAGATGTGGTCCGAATACCCGAGGTGGGGGCGGGGTTCGGTTCTGAATGCGTTCTTTTCTGTTGTGTAAACCAAGTCTAGTGTGTTGTTTCCCCTTGTTGCAAAATTCACGTGTTAATAGAACTTTGGCAAAACTGTCTTTAAGTTTGCGTGGTCGAAGTCACTGGCTATGATGAAAAAGCTGTCAGGGTTATTTGTTTGTTGTTCGCTGATGGTGCTGTACAGCTCGCGAAGCGTGTCCTTAGTGTTTGCACACGGGGGAATGTTAACCGCGATAATAACAATAGCCGTGAACTCCTGCGGCAGATAGAACGGTCGGCACTTCACAAACATAAACTCCACCAGCGATGAACAGTGTTTTGTCACAGGTACAGCATTGATACACCATTGTTTGTTGACGTACACACACAAGCCACCCCCTCGAGTCTTACCAGACAGTGATGAGTCTCTGTCTGCTCGGTAGCAGGTTAGCCCGTGCAGCTGGATGGCGGAGTCCAGGGTGTTGTCGTTTAGCCATGTTTAAGTAAAAAACAAACACGCAACAATCCCTTGTCTCATGCTGTGTAGATCGACTGAGTTGAATAAAGTCCAGTTTGTTTTCCAGAGAGTGAACATTTGAGAGCATGAGTGATGGAATCGTCAGTCTGGTGGGGTTAGCCCTTGGCCTAGCTCGTAAACCCCCATGCTTGCCGCCCTTCTGTCCCCTCTCACACCGCCGGCGTCGCCGGTTTGTGCGAGTAGCGTCAGTAGGCAAGGCCGCGGTCTCGGAGCTCGGCTTCAGCAGCAGACAAAGGCCACGCAGCTTCTCAGTAGTAGCCTCACGCAGCAACTCAGTATGGTTTAGCGATAAACTGGTACAGTTTGAAGACGAGGAGATGAGACTAACAGACATAAAAACACCGTTTTAGGACCCAGAGTAGCTGCTGCGTCCGACCGCATTTCTTTATTTTTAAATAGGATCTGCACCTGGTTGACACTGTGAATTGGGCACGATGGATATTTCTGATCATAGTCCTATTTATATGTCTGTGGGTCTGAATAGGAAACATAATTCTACAGTGTTCAATGAATTCAGATATCCAAATCAAGCAAACCTTAGAACATGAGGTTAAATCTTATGTGAACGTAAATGATAACGAGGAGGTGACACCATCAACAGTCTGCGATGCGAGGTAAAACTATATCCATTACGTTTAATTTAAAAAAACTTAGAAGGCAGAAACTACAAGACCTTGAAATTAAACTCAAAAGACTACAGAACGAACACAGGGCTACAATGAATCATAAGGTGAAGCAAGATATTTAAAAAGCAGTTAAAAATAGATAAAAATTATATCCTAAAGAATTACAAACTCATTAAAACAAAGATACTATAAAATAGGGGGAAATCATTAAAATTGTTATCCTATAGATTAAGGAAACAACAAGCAGATAGAGCTATCAATAAAATCAGAAATACTCAAACTGGGGAGATATATTGTAAATTAGAGCAAATACAACAGAGTTTTGAATATTTTTTTATATTTATAAGTTTTATATTTACAACCTAAAATTAATAACGATCTGCAGATAGATTCATTTTTAGCCTCATTAGAATTACCCACAGTGTCAGAGGAACAAAATAAATCCTTATTAGCGGAAATTACAATGGAGGAGTTAAAAATAGCTGTGGCAAGACTAAAGACAGGTAAATCACCAGGAGTGTACGGTTACCCTGCGGAATGGAACAAATCCATGTTTGATCATTTGGCTCCAACTTTATTAAAGGCTTACAATTGGGTAGTACAAAAAAGAGAAATCTTACCTTCCTGGAGAGAAGCGATTATCTCGTTTATTTTAAAGGAGGGAAAAGATAGGTTGGAATATCCAAGGCAAGCATCAGACAACATCAGAAGAACTTTACATATTCTTAGTTTCATTTCAAATCATAAGGTGAAATTAGTGCACTATTGAACTGCACTATTGAATTCAGATGCAGAGAAAGCCTTGACTCCGTGAGATGGAGTTTTCTATATAAGGTATTAGCAAGATTTAGATTTCACAAGAATTTTACAGGAATAATTAAACATTATATGATAAGCCTTATGCAAGGATTAAAATAATGGAAGTTTATCAGATTCATTTAAATTAAAGCGGGGTACAAGACGGGTGCCCCATTTCACCACTTTTTTTGCCTTATTTATTGAACCATTGAGCCAATAGATTAGGCAAAACCATTCAATTAAAGGGATGGAGAAGGGGTCCGGAGAGCATAAATTAGCCCTCTTTGCCGACAGTATATATTGATATATATGTGCCAACCTCACTCAACCTCAAAGTCATTTCCTATATTATTTAACTTCCTTGAGGGGTGTAAGGCCATATCTGGTTACAAACTGAACGTTTCAAAGACCCAAGTATTAACATTTAATTATGATCCACCTAGACAAATTAATGAGAAATATAATTTAAAATGGGATACAAGATTAATTAACTATTTAGGAGTAGTCTGGAGAGAGTTAAATTATGGTCCCTTGAATAAAAAAATAAAATCTGATTTATTACGTTGAAACCTTATTCCTGTGTTTAGTCTAAGTTCCAAAGCTGATTCAGTGTGGATGATCATTCTACCAAAACTATTATACTTATATCGGACACTTCCAGTAGAAATTTCGAATCAACAATTAACAGAATGGAATAAATTGATATCTAGATTTTTATGGCAGGGTAAAAAACCCAGAATAAGATTTAAAACATTACTATTAAATAAAGAAAAGGTGGGTTAGGCCTCCCATGCTTACAACAATATTATTACGCGGCCCAATTAAGGTCAAGATGGACGTTTGAGACTTCGCTCCTTGCTAAACCACGATTTAAAGTCTTTTTCTCCAATCGAACGACACCCAACCAGTTAATTTTTTTATCTCAAGTATGCCTAAACCTTGTGACAAGAGTTTTCTATATTTTCGTCGTCCGGCCCGGAAGAAAGTGGAAGAAAGTGACGACTCAACCTGACGCGTGCTCAACTACTGAGGATCAGCGTGGCGAAACTAGCACCCCAGAGGCTATCGGCACGGCTGCCATGGATCAGATTTTGACTGAAATCAAATCTGTAGCTTCACGCGTTTATAACATGGATGAATCTGTCCAAGCTCGTTTGGACACGATAGATAGTGCTTTGGGTGACATAAAAACATCCATCGCATCGGTTGAACTTTCTCTCTCCAATTTATCAAACCGGGCAACAGATTTGGAAAGGCGAATGAATGAAGCCGAAACTCGGATCTCAACTACCGAGGATAGTTGCGATAACCACAAAGCTATGCAAAAGATAGTGGATAGGCTACAGCTTAAGGTTGACGACCTGGAAAACTGCGGACGTCTGAAGAATTTAAAGATGCTCTGGCCCCTAGCCCAAACGCGAGCAAGGCGCCAAGAAGTATTTTAGTGTGATTTCTCTGTTATTCTCAGAAAGAAGCGGTTCTCAGGGCAGCTTTGAAGAAGCGCGACATCCTCTACAATGGATCCAAATTAAGGTTTTATTCTGAGGTCCTGCGCAAACGCCGTGAATTTGATTCAGTGGGGAAATTGATGGCCTGTCGTAATATGTATTGTGGCTTTGCTTATCCAGCACGGCTTCGCTGTCTTCATAATGGGCAGATCCGTCTTTTTGGTACCCCTGAATCAGCCGCTGCCTTTTTGGAAACTCTTACTTGAGGTATTTTTGTTTATATTCTTGTTTGTACGGGAGGAATATTGACTTGATCTATAATGAGTCCCTGTCATCAGCTTTTACTTTCTTATGACTATTTAATGGAGCTAACCTCATTGATAATGTCATTTTTATTTACGTATTTATAAACATTTTAAATGTGCAACATTTTTTTCCTTTTTTTTTCTGGTTGAAACCCGTTTCAAAGTTATTTATATGAGGTTTGATTAATTTTAAGTATAGCTCCCCATTTATAATATAGTTTTTATTTTTAAGGACTCTTTTCTCAGTTGTGTTTTTTATGTTTTTAGTTATCTTTTGGTTTGGCCGTTGTCTGTAGTGTTAACAGTTATTGTCTCTAAATTGAGTTTGAATTTGTACATAATTACGTTCGTTGACTTAATTATGGGGGGTGTTACTCTGTCGTTTGGAGACAGAGTCGGGGTGGGTACGCACTGCAGTGTGCTTTTTGATGTTTTATGTGTTTGTTGTAAGCCAACTCTCCACTGATTTACTTTGTCAAATATTTGCGATTAATCCGTGCTCTTTATGGCTGGTTCACTTAAACTTATTACTTGGAATGTTCAAGGGATTGGACATGTAATTAAAAGGAAAAAAAATTAACTCATCTGAAAAAACAAAAACCCGCCATAGTGCTGCTTCAGGAAACAAAATTATGCGTCACTGAACATTGAAAGCTGAGGAAACACTGAGTGGGTCAAGTTTACTTTTCTTTCTATAAAAATCTACCTTTTATTTTAGAACATAAAGAATCAGATCCTGAAGAAATTTATTATGATCACAGGTTCAATCTTCAAACACCATATAGCAATTCGTAATGTTTACGCTCCAAATTATGACTCCCCAAATTTTATATCTCAGATGATGTTACTGTTCTCTTACCACTGTAAAGGCTTAGTTTTTTTTGCCGGAGACTTTAATTGTATAATGAATGCTTCCCTAGACAAATCTTCATCTGCAAATGATCTAAGGTGCTCAATAATTTATGTTTAGATTCTGGCTTGATAGACGTATGGCACCAATTAAATCTTAAAGTGAGAGATTATACATTTTATTCTTACCCCCACAATTCATATTCCAGGCTTGACTATTTCTTTCCTCCTAAACAATTTATGCATGCAGTTCAGTCTTGTCATTCAAAATCTATCGTCCTATCAGATCACGCAGCAGTATGTTTGCAAATTGATCCCGCTTTCAGTATTCCTAGAACTTCAAATTGGAGGTTTAATACATCTCTTTTAATAGCGATCCATCTTTTGTTTCAGATAGTTTCTCTCAATTCTGGCTCAACAGAGACTCTTCAGTGTCTTCTGCCATGATTTGGGTCGCAGCCAAAGCCACTCTATGCGGTCATCACATTTCTTATACATCTCATCTTAAAAGAGCCAAAGACAGTAATAGGAAAAATCTTGTAAGGGAGGTATCCAGATTAGAACAAATAAATAAGCAATTCCCTATAATTTCGAACTTAAAAGCACTGGTGAGTGCAAGAACTAAGTTAAATATGAATCACACTTCCCATATTCAGAAGCTCTTGCTTTTTACTAAACAAAAATATTACGAATTTGGCAATAAATCTAGCCGGTTACTAGCATACCAATTAAAGAATCTAAATAATGACCGGTCAATTAATATGATACAAAATATAAATGGTGTCACTTCAAGTGATCCTTTAGTCATAATCAGTACTTTCAAAGAATTCTATAAATCTTTATATAGTTCTGAATCAAAAGCAACTGACTCTGACATTGCTGCCTTTTTAAGTAATATCACATTACCGTTATGCTCTGAGGAAAACCTTAAATGCTCAGTTTTCAGTAGAGGAGGTTTGGGCGGCAATTCAGTCCATGCCGAATGGGAAATGTCCTGGCCCAGATGGTTTCCCATGGAATTTTTTTAACAATTTTGGCCAAATATCCATCCGATTTTTATACCTGCGATCAATGATATCTGGAAAGGTGAAATCCCCCCATCATAGAGACACGCTTCAATTAGTTTACTCTTAAAAAAAGATAAAAATCCTTTAGATTGCTCCTCCTACAGGCCTGTTAGTCTCCTTAAAGTGGACTATAAGATAACGGCGAAAGTTTTGGCCTGCAGATTGGAATCCATTCTTCCTAAGGTGATAAATCCTGATCAAGCAGGCCTTGTGAAATCCAGGCATGGTTCGGATAACGTACAACGTGCTCTTAATGCTATACATTATTTTCATACCCAGAAAAAGACATCAATGATATTATCTTTGGAATGCCGAAAAGTCTTTTGACCATGTGGAGTGGCCCTTTTTGTTTTTGGTTTTGGAAAAGTTCGGACTTAGCTCTAATTGTATTAATGTTATTAAGCATCTTTATGCTGATTCTATTGCCTCCGTCAACACAAATGGTCTGATGTCCGAAGGTTTTCCAGTACGAAGGTGTTCCAGAGGTTGCAGGCAGGGATGTCCCCTATCACCCTTACTGTATACATTATTTATCGAACCTCTGGCAGAGTCTATCAGGACTAATCCTGATACTATATCCAGAATTACAATTAAAGGGAAAAAACATGTCATTTCTTTGTATGCAGATGACGTCCTTTTATATTTAGAGAATTTACAGAGCTCTACTTTTGCAGTTTTGAATTCCCTAGCTTTGTTCAGCACTGTGTCGGGTTATAAAGTTAATATTGAAAAGTCTATTTCTATGTCTTTTATTTACTCCCATAACTCTCGATACAATTTCCTTTTGAGGTTTCTATAAAAGGTTTTAAATATTTGGGCATTTTCCTCACTCCTGACTTTGTTTGAAACAAATTATTCCCCTTTAATTCAAAAAGTTAAAACAGATTTAAAAAAGTGGACCTCTTTGCCAATTTCCCTTCTTGAGAGAGTTAACGTCATTAAAATAAACATACTTCTTGACTAAACTATCTTTTTTAAAACTTTCATGCTACCTAGCTACACCGTTCTTTAAATCTTTGAATTCTTGCTATATCAGGAAAAATAAGCAACATAGAGTTGGTCTTTCTAAACTTTGTAAACCAAAGGATCTTGGATCTCTCCTTACCCAATTTCCAGCTTTATTACTGTGCTGCTCAAATCAAAATGATAACAAGCTGGGTTATGAATAGGCAGGATGCTCTGTGGATTGACTTTAAATCTTTATTTTGCCATCCAAAAAGACTAGATTCCCTATGGTGTATTACCAACATAACCCAGATAAATTCTCTTACTGACAACACGATTGTCTATAACAATCTCTCAAAGACTTTTTCAAATATCTTCAAATTCGGAATTTTATAGTCTCTTTTAAAGCAAAAACAAGTTTCGATTTAAATTACAGAATTAGAAGAAACCATAATGTCAGTCAATTTTTTTAAAGGACTTATTTCTAAAATTTTGGTCCTGTGCTCATATCCAACCATTTTGGAGAGGGGTTCATTCTGCAGTCCAGGAGATAATAGGAAAACGTTTTATTTTATCCCGCTCTTTTTTTGTTGAATGACATTCCTAAAGACCTTTTTGACTCAGACTTCAAACCTCTGCTTACAACCCTTATATTCCTGGCTAAGAAATGTATATTATTAAAATGGTCTACATCTCAGGTTCCAACTATTCCAAGGTGGATTTCTCAGTTGTCAGCCTTTCTTCCTCTGGAGAAATTAACTTAGGACCTCAACCACAAACAGGACAAATTCAGGAGACTTTGGGAACCTCTCCAATCCTTCCTACGCAATATTTAAAATCTCAATTTTAAGAGAGTTTTGACTTGTATTTTTTTTTGTAAACAGATACATTTGTACATTTTATTTGCAGTGCTTGGGGTTTATTTGTTTATCTGTTTGAGTGATAATCTTTGTCTTTGTGGTTTGTACTATTTGAAAATGGCTGAAGCCAGAGTCACCCACAGTTTAGAAAATGATCGATACAGTACACATTTTACTGTAAAAAACTATGTTTTTCTTTAAGAACTCAGAAGATTTTTTTCTAGTTCGGAATAAATGGGTAGATTATATTAAACTGGTATGCCTTGATTTTTCTTGAACAGTAACAGTTCTTTTAAGGCATCTTTTTGTATGTATCGTAAGCAATAGATCCCCATGTTCTTTTGCATATAGTTGTTGTTAAGAGGAAGAAAATATAATGCATATGTAACATTTGATTGAGGGCATACATACTCTGAAATTAGTAATTTTTAATAAAACCCCAATGAGTTCCCAAATAAAAGCACAAGTGCTTTATTGAAAAATTTTCCCAGGAAAGTAAGAGGCTGAAATTTGGTGATGTTCATGTAAATGTGGCCCCCGTACACCCTTGAACATTTTATGATCCTGCAATATTTCTACACTTCATTGACCTCCTGTAAAGTACCTGAAAATCTGCAGTATATTGAGAGCTCTGCAGTGGAGATACATTTGTAAAGTTCAGCATGTTTAGCTCAGTTCAGTACTTTTATATTCTAAAGATTCAGTAGGCTACATGTAGAATCATATTAAATATGTATCTGTGATTTACTGAATAGTTTCTCTAGTATGAATGCACAAAATTGTGGAAAAATGTTTCCACAATCAGTTTTCACTACAGTAGGTATCTGGGTGACTGTAATCTTCACTGATTCTTTTCAGGTCTCAAACTCTTTCTTCACACAGATCAACTGAAGAGACGGTCGTCACTGCATTTGATGTGGACAAAATGTACACGCCTCTGTTTTTTGCACGAGTAAAGAGCTACACAGCCTTTTCTGAGTGTCCACTGTAGGACGACTCAAGAGATGCATGTGGACCCTCCACCGCATTGCCACCTCCACACGCTCTCATCACTGCTTCCTGCTGTTTCTTAAGAATGTAAAATGGTGTGACATTTGTTAAATTCCATAGTCTTAACCACAGCATGTTTTGTTTTTGTGGATAGATTCAGATCTGTTGTACTTATATGGTCAAGATAGAAAAATGCAATTAAAATACCAAATAAATCAGGTGCAAATGTCTTCTTGTTTTTCATTTACATATATAAATTATGCTGCCTACTTCTGAACATCAACATGAAAAACAGCCAGGAAAACCAAGGAGTGGCTCCGTAAGAAGCATATCAAGGTTCTGGAGTGGCCTAGCCAGTCTCCAGACCTAAATCCAATAGAAAATCTTTGGAGGGAGCTGAAACTCCGTGTTGCTCAGCAACAGCCCTGAAACCTGACAGATCTAGAGAAGATCTGTATGGAGGAGTGGGCCAAAATCCCTCCTGCAGTGTGTGCAAACCTGGTGAAGAACTACAGGAACCGTTTGACCTCTGTTATTGTTAACAATGGCTTCTGTACCAAATATTAAATTTTTTTGACTTAAGTGATCAAATACTTATTTGACACAGTAATTCACAAATAAAATCATACAATGTGATTTCCGGATTTTTATTTTTAGATTAATTTAAAATTGTAGACCCCTTTATGATTTCTAAGTAAGAGAACTTGCAAAATCACAGGGTGACCAAATACTTATTGACCTCACTGTATATTTATATATATATACAGTATATAATTAAAGTAAGCATAAATTAACAACAGCAATACACCAACTTATCCTTATCCTCATAAGTAAACTGTTTTTCCAGTAGTATTTATTTCATTGTATAGTCGTCTTAAAATGATTTTTGTGGTAAACAAACTTAAATTACCAAGTATATGGTAATTTAATGTCGCTTGACAAAGTCTGAACACTGGCACAAGAGATCTGAGTCTGTTTGCCGTTTGTTCCTATGACTTGACACAATATTTTTTTATTCAACATTTAGTTTTTCAGAGAAAGTGATAGAGTTAATGAAAGTGTTTTGTCATTACAATGTAAGCATTTCTTTACATTTACTGTAATTATTCGATTAAGATAAAAAAACTACCATGTAGACAGTGATTTATGATTACCTTAATCTGATGTAATCTACCTTCAAAGTTATAATTGAAGCACAGATTGAATAAAGACATGTGGACTGTTCCCATTTTAGTCACATTATCAAAGTGCATTATAGGCATATGCCCACCTTAATCACTATTAACGTAATTTTTTTTTAACGTCATGAGTTTTTGCTACATTTTTCGACAGGACACATAGACACGAAGTGATCAACTGTTTGATGACAAACAAAAATGAAATGTTGCCAAATGCAACTACGGAGGAGGCCTGTTGCTAGAAAATTTGTATAAACTGTTGTCCGTTTGCATGTAAAGCAAAACAAATAATTAACTGCACTTAAATCTTTTGTAAAATAAAAAAAAGCAACAACAAACGTCTATATGGTACCATAAAGAAGAACTATATGTTGATATGTGAAATTCTGTAAGGAACATCGAACGGCTTGGGAGACATGACTTGTGCCAATGGACTATTCCTGTTGTTAAATTCATTCACAATATGTGCACATTCAGTATTAATCTTATGTCCTTTTGTCTATGTCTACACATAAAACAGTATCATAAAAGAAATATTTTAAAAGCAACTCATATAAACTGCTGTCCATGTAAATGCAGTCATTGACAAGCGCTGGTAGACAGCTAAGGCAGCTCCTTGTAGCACCAAATTAGAAATAATATATTTTTTATATTCACCTTGGAAGAATACTAGATTCAGAGATCCAGACCTTGGGGACCTCAGTGGTGGGTACAGCCATGCATGTAAGCCTCATGAAATGTCCCAGAATCAAAATAAATTATGCTTAATCAGAGTTAATATAAAAAAACAGTACATTTTCTTCTGTACATACATTAATTTAATGAACAATTCAAACATTTAAATATATTAAAACAAAAACTAAGTTTTGTAATTAGATTCCATGTTTTATTTGTTTTGTTTGTATATTTAAACAGAAATGACTGTTACATGTTCCTGTTTATGCGATGACTAACAAAAAAATCTGTCTTTGCTCTAAAGTACAAGGTCACTGTACATCCTGCTTTACATACTGCTCTGTAGCATTTTACTTCTGTATATTTGTAAATTCCTTTGAAACATTATTTTCTCCTTAACATCTACTACAAGCTTAGATAAGATATGAGTGCAAATAATTACAGTACATTAACAAGGTTAGTTTTTTATTTAAAGAGAGAATAATAACGCCTGAAATTTTGCTATTTGGACCTTAACTAGCTCTCTTCTTTAAATGTTTTAATTCATTGAATAACGAGGCTGTGATGTATACAAATGTATAGAACCTTGTAAAGATTAAATGATTTCAGCTTTCACACAGGTCCTCTACTGAGCCGCTTTTCATTTTATGTTACGCAGATTTGAATGACAGAACTGTAGGTGGGAAAACTGTTGTCAATCTGCACAAGGTTTCCTGTTTCTAACATTCTTATTGGCTGTCACCCCGTTAATGTGACCGTTTACTGATCCATTAGAGTAATTCGTTTTCCGAGATCCCTCTTTTTTCTTATAAGTCTGTAAAGAAACAACGATAACATTTTAAGCACATTATTAAGCATATTTTAATAACATTGATATTCCAAATGCTAAATGCTAAAATGAGAATGTTTACCTTTATGTAGAAGTTTGTAAAGAGTAAGATTAGAGTTATCATATAGATGATCTGGAAATACAACCAGCCCATTGGGAAACCACATGGCCAAGCCACAGCACAAGATGTTTGGAACATAGTCAAAACAAACTGTACCTGCAGTACAACAGGAAACAGTCGGTAAGTTTCCTGCTTTTCATGTACTATAACAAGACAGGCCACAGTAATTTTATGTTAAAGTTTTTTATATTGTAATACTGAAATCAAGATCGTACAAATACATTTCAGATCTTTAAACCCCAACTATATAAACTAACTTTTATGTAGATGTACTATAGATGAAAATTTAATGTTTAAAAGTTTTTAAAAGTTGTTTTTATTTTCTAGTCTACAATGATTGCTTTTCCATCCTAGGGGAAAGAAAGTTCCCATAACTAAAGAATCTAACATATGTGATATAGAAAGTTGAAACTGATAGTGTTGCAGCAGGTTATTTTAAATCAAATATGATTCAAAGCTGTTGTTACAAAAGAAGGCTCCCATGCCACAGCCTCCTCCGAACCACCAGAGGGAACCCTCTCCCGAATATTAAAGGTAGTTCCGAACTACATAGGGCCTTCCCATAGGGCCTTCTTATAGGGCCACATTCCTGGGATATAAACCCGTTTGTGAACTACCCTTTGCGAAGTCTTGTTTTGCCCCAGCTAACTTTTCTGAGCGTTTACCTGGATTACGGTTTTTGTGTTTGACCCTTGCTTGTTTCTTGTTACTAATTGTTTGCTGCCTACCTCAACCCTTGCCTGTTTATTGGATTACATTTTTGTCTGCCCTTACCATTCCTTTTTGCCGGTTCTTGACCATTGCCTATTTTACCCTGTTTTTGTATAAAGTCTGCAAATGGATCGAAACACCTTTGATTCAGCGTTACAGCTGTTAGATAAGGCTGTGAATTTAACTGACTGTTTTTAACATATATAATTAACAAATATAAATGTAATGTACTTGCCAGCTGCCCTTGAGTGATGTATTTTTTCCACCACAGATACGGTTTCATGGCCGGCACAGCAGAGAGCCCATAATATGAATACATCAGCACATGAATGAAACTGTTAAACGTTGCGCCAAAATACGCTGATGAAAAAACAGATATATCAGTGTTACTTAAAGGTTATTAATATAGATTCCCAAACATTCATTGCCATTACCTGTAATAATTAAATTAAAATTAGTATAAACAAGAAGGTGCTACCACAGTCTGGCACACAGAGATCTGATCTCAGTCTAAGATTATATGAAGAGACAGAAAAAACGGACACTGTGGACACTGCCGAAAGAAATGTGGCAACATGGTTAGAATAACCTGCAAAGTTACCTTAAAATCTGTGTACAAATGTAATAAAGACAAAAGCTTAAATTAAAGTGTCATTCTGTTACTTGAAGTCAATTAATAAACTTGGAATTAGTTTTTAAAACAAGCTCTTCTTGAAGATGTTGCCACAGTTATGGATTTACAGTTTATTCAGTTCTATAAAATCATAAGATATAAATAAACAGTCAAGATATACGTTTTCGATGAGCTTCTAATGAGCTTCTCATATTCTTACACTGACTACATCAGGTAGTTCTTACACCACACAAATCCCCCACCCCAACCAATGATCAATAACCACAACATAGCAAAGCATGTGTTTAAAGCCAGATATAAATTGAACACAATTGTTTTAAACACTGTCACATTATATAACACATAAGAATCATCTCTACATGCATTTTTGTCCTTTTAGCATTTGCTTTTATGCCTTTAAATATTCAGCATACAAAATGCAGCCTAAAATCTTTTAAAATCCTTTCACAGTGAAATTCACAGTGAAGTTTTAGAGAAACTCACAGTGGCCACATGGCACCCAGTTCATGACAAACCACCAGATGTTGAGCATGGTGGCATGATGGTAAATGTGTAGGAAGGTGACCTGATGGTTGTTTTTCCTCAGAATGAAGAAGAAGGTGTCCATAAACTCAATGAGTTTGGAGAAGTAATACCACCACAAGACATTCATCATCTGTACACAAACAATTGAGAAGAGGCATTAAAATAGAACAGAAATGTAATGCACTGGTTTTATTAAGGTTGAGTGAATAACCTAGGACTAGTTCACAAAAGTAGATTTTTCATATAACCAAATATTTGAAGATTGGTTTGACTGACACTAGAGGCGAAGTTCTAACATATGATGATACCTCATTCCCTTTCTGAGTATAGCCGTGTAACCATAAAGTGGCCCTGCCCACTTCAAAAGTTTTGCGGATATGAAATTTTTTTTTAGAATAATAGTAAATTCCTCAAAACTATGAAATAACACAATGTAACTTTGGGAATTATGCTGTGATTAAAAAATGTTATTTTATATTCTAGCATATTCAATGTAGTCACCCTTTTCCTAGAATTTACAAAAATGTTTTCTTGACGTTTTATTACCCAGTTGATGTTGATGATGACCCAGTATGAGTAATTATCCTGAGAAACTTTTCAAAGAGTTTTGAAGGATTTCCCCTCTACACTACGCCCTTATTGGCTGCTTGTTCTTCATTATTTGATCCAAACCATTAATTTTAAAAACATTTTTAAAATAAAAAAATGTTTTACTCTATAATAGTAATTTTAAACATTTAAACAAACAGCTTTAGATGAAAAGATTTTTAGGATAATAAGCGTTTCAAACTTTTGACTGGTAGTGTATGTTTGGTTCGATGTGAGCCAAGGATTCCAACAGTATATACACTTGTTGATCCAACAAACAGTGAAAGAGTTATGAACACTAACACGTTTTGATTGCTGTGGTGCCCCCTTTTGGCCAATCGAGGTCATATTTTGGCAACCTCTCCCTGAATTGAGTCTCCCAAAATCAAGTCTCTAGAACTTAAAGTATGGTCTGCACCATGTATCAGTTTAAAGGCAGAATGTGTATGTGTGTGTGTGTGTGTGTGTTCATAACTTGCAGTGTGTGTTCACTCCTCACCAGTGATGGGTTAAATGCAGAGGTCACATTTTGGGTATGGGTTACCATATCTGACAAAACATGTAAGAAAGATGCAGAGGTGTATTGATCCATGTGCAGCGTATTTCATTAATAAACAAAGTGGAACAGGCAATGGTCAACACCAGCAAACAGCAATATAAGAGGTAATTTCAAAATCGGAATACAGTCCAGACAAAGGGTTGAGGCAGGCAGCAGACAATAGAATAAACAGTAATCCAATAAAGTAAATGCTCAAAATTGATGTAGGGCAAACAAGACTTCGCAAAGAGTGTTTGGAAGATGACAGTTTATATAGAGTGGATAATGACTGATATGGAACAGGTGTGACATGATGGGGAGTGGTCAGCCCCAGGTATGCGGCATTAAGGGAATTGAAGTTTAATAGTCCAATCAGTATTCTGGGGATGGCTCCCTCTGGTGGCGTAGAGGAGGTGGTGTGGGAGCCTCCTCTGTAACAGAGCCCCCCTCTGTAACAGAGGAAGCCGCTGCCGACGCCAGGGTTTACCACGTGGCCGGGTTCTTGATGAGATGATTGAGGACTGCTTGAACATGGCGGATGTGTTCTTCCAGAGTCTGCGAATAGATCAGGATATCGTCAATATAGATTATGACCCATTTTTCAAGAATATCGCAGAAAATATTGTTCATAAACGACTGGAAAACTGAGGGGGAATTTGCTAGTCCAAAGGGCATGACAAGATACTCAAAATGTCCACTGGTGGTGGAAAAGGCTGTCTTCCATTCATCTCTCGAATCTGCACCAGATTGTAGGCATTACGTAAATCTAGCTTTGTGAAGAATTTGGATTGATGTAGCTGTTCAAGGGCAGATGGAACTAAAGGAAGAGGGTATTAATATTTAACCGTTATATCATTAAGGCCTTTATAATCAATGCAGGGATGGAGACCTCCATCCTTCTTAACAAAGAAGAATCCAGCAGATGCTGGGGAACTGGATGGCCGGATGAAACCCTTGGCTAATTCTTCTTGAATATAGGTTCTCATTGCTTCGGACTGAGACAGGAAATATTCTCCCTTGTGGAGGTGTTGTACTGGGAAGTCTATGGCACAGTAGACTATGGCACACTTTCCTCAATGAACTGGAAGTTGGGTGGCTTTGATCTTATTAAAGGCTTCAGATAGGTCTTGATATTCGAGAGGAAGCTTCGACTGGGTTGCTGGCTGTTGTGTTAGAAGCAAGGGCATGGTTAGCTTGCGGGTAACTGGAACTAAGCATTGTGTATGACAGGTCTTATCCCACCGTAGAATCTCACCATCTCATCATGAAACAAAGGGGTTATGACGTCTCAACCATGGTAATCCTAGAACCAGATGAATGACATAGAACTGGATGATTTCGTAATGGAGAGCTCCTACTTGTAGTTAAACTTCTTCTGAAGTAGTAATGACTTTCCCAGCTCTTATAGCATTTCCCTCTATGGCCTCCGCTGTTAAGGAGGAATGGCAAGGGGTTAGTGAGAGATGAAGACGATAAGTTAGACGATGTGACATGAAGTCGCCTGCAGCGCCTGAATCAATGAGAGCAATAGCAGTGATACTTTGATCTTGGGCTTTGACACATACGGGAAGCTCAATTGTGTTGCAGGATGCAGTAGAAGGACTTGAATCACTCACCAACTGTTGTTTATGTGGTGGACGGACCGGGCACAATGCTTTCTGGTGACCTGCTTGACCACAGTAGAGACAGAGACGATGAACTAAGCACCATTCGTGCTCCCCTGGAGAAAGATGAGCATTGCCAATTTGCATAGGCTCCGTCAGGGGTACAGGATTAGACATGGTTGAACTCAATACATGGCGACGAGGTCTAAATCTGAGTAAATTGTCTATATGAATAGCCAATTCGATGTTATCAGGACGCGATTTACCTTCTTTACGACATGCCAGTTCCGCCTGTAGTTCGTGATGAAGCCCCTTTCGGAATAGTAACTTGAGCATATCTTTGAGCATAACTTGAGCTTTACCAGTGAGTAGCGAACAGACGAAGGCGATTCAACTGGAATCTGTGGGATACAACAGTGGCTGTTGATTAACAGACAATGAACATTGAAGAAGGAACCCCTTACATTTGCTTGGACAGCCATCAAATTTATCAGGGAAAGCCAGGCGTGGACTAGTGGAAACAGGCAGCGCTGGATTGGCGAGCAGGGCTGCCATTGTAATAGTGTCGGGAGATGATAGCCTTATTCCCTGGAGTGTCTTTACAAGTTCCTCCGTAAGGGTTGTGAGACGACTCAACTGGAACTGGTGAGTGGCTAAGTGAGAGCCTTGCGATGATAACTCTGCGGACAACTGAGCGATAGCTGCTGGATCCGGTTGTGGCGAAATCTTCTCTAAGAAAAGGCGGAGGTGTATTGCTCCATGTGCAGCGTATTTTATTAATAAACAAAGTGGAACAGACAATGGTCAACACCAGGAAACAGCAATATAAGAAGTAATCCAAAATCATAATACAGTCCAGGCAAAGGGTCGAGGCAGGCAGCAGAAAATAGAATAAACAGGGGCAAGCAGGGTCAAAAGGCAAAGGTCAAAAGGCAGGCAGCAAACAATCAGTAATCCAGACAGACAAGGTAAACCAGAGTAATCCAATAAAGTAAACGCTTAGAATTGATGCAGGGCAAACAAGACTTCACAAAGAGTGTCTGGAAGATGACTGATAGTTTATAGAGAGTGGATAATGACTGATATGGAACAGGTGTGACATGATGGGGAGTGGTCAGCCCCAGGTATGCGGCATTATGGGAATTGAAGTTTAATAGTCCAATCATTATCCCTGGGATGGCTTCCTCTGGTTGCATAGAGAAGGTGGTGCGGGAGCCTCCTCTGTAACACGTCACTTTTTACTTTCAGAATAATGAAAATAATACCAGCTGCAAGCAGCAATTATGGGGTCAAGCCCATTAATGGCAGTAAGAGAAGCATTTGTGGACAGCTATGAGAAATAAGGTCAGAAAAAATCATTAAAGAAAACATAGGTAAAACCCATATACATGGCATTGTCACCAAATTTTTATAATATGGTCAAGATGTTGCACAAAAATTTAGCAAAGATACAACCTGAAGCATTGCCATGTATGCCGTCATATTTGTTGACATAGTATAAGAGAACGATTAGAGCAATTAACACAAATTTCATAACTTTGTTGAGAATTTCTCTAGATGTTACAGACTAATTTTCATGCAAATAGAACAAACGCTGTTGAAAAAATCTTAAAAACAGAGGTGTTTTAGCATTTCGCGCTTAAACCCCTAAAAGTCGTAACATTTACAATAGGGTTTAAAAGCCTCGCACTTGAACCCCTAAAACAAACATCTTAACAATTACAATAGGGTTTCAGCACTACACACTAGAACCCCTAAAAATGCAATACCAATTCAAGTGTCACACAGACTAAATATTTTCAGTACAAACTAAAAATGTCATGAAAGATTAAATCTTTAATTTTTATGCGAGTTTTGTTGTTTTACCCGGTTGTCCGCCTCTCCTCCATTGTGGGTGTTCTGGCAGAAGAAGTTGTATCCACCTTGATACACTGACATAACCAGCTGTGGACAGAAGGATACAAACACATCATCATTTTCGACACCAATATTTGCTAACGAACAAAGATGATTTTGTAATTGATTGATCTATTTTATCCATACCCAATCTTTCCCCACCTTTCCTTAACTATAAATGCCACTGCACTACCATTTTTTTAAGACATGTACCATAATAATACAGCACTATTATTTGAAATACCATGGCATATAAATATGGTAATTATTCAGTAACTGTTAGCAGTGTTTGTGGGAGTTATCCAAAAGGACAGAGATAATCTCAAAATACACTTTAATAATCAAAACTCAAAAAAACTTTCTGGTCTCAACTCTGGAGACCAGGAAACCACAAAACACCATATTTAAACATTAACCAAATGAGGACTGACAATAAACTGAACCAAACTTGGGGTATATATACACAGAGAAACTAAACACTGGTGGAAACAATGGGGCAATGGTTAACTGGGGCAACAGGAAGGAGCTAGTAAAATTTAATTAACAAAATAATGACTAAATTAGGAGGTATGCAAGGAAACTAAAAACAGATGACAAACAGAACTTAAATGTAACAGTAACGTTCTATACATCAGTAAACTGTAAAATTAGCAAAAACATTTGCTGCAACAATGTTCAAAACACCACATAGTGTTTAGGTTCGCAAGGCATAAAGCCACATAAATGATAAACATATTGCAATATGTTCTGGACAAAGCAGAACTGTCAAAAATCCATTATAACGTCTTGATTTAATTGTAAATGATTCAAATCATGACAAGCTCAAAGAATAAAAACTGATTCAGTGAATCAATTCAAACTGATAACTCATGTTCCAGATTCATATTTTAATCTTCTGACTGATGCATTAAAAACCACTACAAATCACACTAAATTGCTCACCAAGATAAAGGACAGCTTCATCCACCAGGCTGTTAGGAAGCTCAACTCTCTTCCGGCACTGCCTCCCCTCCCCGCCTCTGCACTACACACAGACAATCTGTGACCTTTGTCACCCCCCCCAAACACACCCCTCTTACCCCTTGTCTGGCCCTGTGTGGCAGAATTGACAATAAAGTTGACTTGTTTGTGTTTGCAATTAGAACAATGCAACAAATGTGACCCAATCTGGCAAAATGAGTCGGAAGTTGCAACGTTCCATTTTTAAGATACATTTTAAGATAATGTGGAAAAACAATGAAAAAAAATCAATTTTTATTTTTTTAGCTAGTTTCAAAGAACAGACATTTAAAAATAATCTCCCAAAGTTTCGTAGTCCAGATCATTGAGTAAAGGTATTTAAATGACTATTTAAATTATAATAAAGTTGACTTGCAACTCTCAAGTTGCACTAAATTCACACCCACGCTGCGTGTTGGGTTCCACCCCTTTAAGAATGCGATGCTTTAGAGCGCATGTAGTTCTGAATCATTCAAGAAGAAAACCGACGCACAGCACAAGATTTATTGTTAAGATTGATGAGCATATTTTATGGTTGTTTACAAGTCATTTGTAGTTCTTGTTAAGGTTTATGAGGTCGTTGTGGATAATTAGCGTCTAAACGCCAAATGTGTTGCAGTTATATTTAAAAATATTTATTCAAATAAATGCTTTAAAATATTTTGAGCTTCAGCCTGGTTTAATAGCATTTATATGTATACAAATGTCTTTGGTCAAATTAAGCTGTAAAATAAATAGTTTATACATTTAAATGGAATATCAACATTTGAAAGATTTCAACAAAAAACAGGCAAAAAACTTTAAACGTGATTTTCTTAGGTTTAAGTTTAGGTATATTTTTATCATTCAGGGTATGGCTTTGACCAGGATATCATTTTAAAGCTTATGGTTTCCTCTTTCCATTGATACCAAATCTCTATTTTGAAATTTTTTTTTTTCTATTTGCCTGTATTTTGCTGAATTAAAGCTTTCTCATTTCTCATTTTAGCAACTTAGCAAATAGATCAAATGGATTTCTTTTACCATTGTGTAACAGATTCAGCAGAGATGCAGAACTGTATCTAGATAGCAGTGCAGGAAATACAGTGCTGTTAGACTGTATTTCAGTACAGTGTTCTGTCCACAACTGCATGTCATAATGATTTGGTTCCAGTATTTTTATATTTATTAAACCGGCTAGACATTACTGTAACAGAGGGTGAGAACTAGGTAGATCCATCTGCAGTAATTTTATTAGACAACTCAGCGTAAAACAGGCACAACAACACAGCAAACAGGGGCAATATAGGGTATCCAATAGAGTAAACAATACCAGGCAATGGGGTCGATGCAGGCGGCAAACAAAGGGGTAATCCGATAAACAAGGCACAGTCCATGGGGCAGGTAGAGAACAATCGAGAAGAGATAAATAGTCCAGGTAATAATCCAAGGCAATACAATGAAACACCTGCTCAGAAATGTTTGAAAAGCAAAACAAGACTTCGCAAAGAGTCCTTTAAACAGGTGGGTTTAAATAGAGAGACACTGATTACAAAATGGCCGACACCTGGGAGAGGCGTGGCCCAGGTACGGGGCATAATAGGAAACGTAGTCCTAGTACTCCGGTGAGGGTTCCCGCTGAAGACCGGTAGAGGGAGCCACAGGGACCGAATTCGTGACAATTACATACTACAACCAGTTCTGTGACTGTTTACTGTAAATCCTACTAAATCAAGAAATGGTTCACAAAAACACCTGACCTCAAGTTACAGATAATTTTACTAGAAAACATTAGCATCTCTATTATTCAATGCATTCAGGAGGGACATAACTGAAATAAATCCTTGTTAAAAGGACATTCATGTTATGTTGTTGCTAGGATGCTATGGGTGGTTTCAAAGCGCTTACTGTTTATTGATGTACACTTTATTGATGTAAAAAACGTTGGTTTGTTTTTCTACCTAATTATTGGGTTAAGCCAGTTGGCTCAGGCTGTTGGGTTATATTCTCAGCATTCATTAGTTTTTGTAGGTTGGGTCATTTTAAAACAAAGAACCCCCTGCCCCACTCTATGCAGCATTTTAACTTCTGCCTCACAGCAAACCAATGCTGGAGTTACCCGATGCGGGAAATTTCTATCACCTCAGGATTCAGGAGTGGCATTCATTGGGGACTCCTCTTTGAATATATTTGGAGGAACAAGGTTTGTTTCAGGATTTTTGTGCCATGGTTTTTATCAATTAAACTATTACTGCATGCAAAAGTATGCAAAACAGGATGGTTAACTATTATGTTTTTATGTTTAATAACATAATTGTTATTAAACATAAATTGTCAGCTTTTATTTGCTTGTCTGAAATGCCTGAACTCTTGCCTACATTAGTGATGGGTGGTTCTTGAACGATTCGTTCATTTTGAATGAATCTTTAATGTGACTCGGAAGAACGAGTCATCACGGGGAGTGATTTGTTCAGTCGCGCATGTGCAACATCCTATAGGTGCTGTACTGGAATTAGTTCACCTGTTTCGAGTCTTCGGGTTTGAATCGTTCGAACGACTCGAAAGACTCGAGAGATGAACTAATCAATTCTCTTTCTGGTGCAGTTTGCATTGGTTAAGCGTATGGGGCTGTCGCGTGATGAATGAACGAACAAACGACTCGAAAGACTCAAAAGATGAACTAATCAATTCTCTTTCCGGTGCAGTCTGCATTGGTTGGGCGTATAGGGGTGTCACGTGATGAACAAACGAACGACTCAGACTCAAAAGATAAACTAATCAATTCTCTTTCCGGTGCAATCGGCATTGGTTAAGCGTATGAGGCTGTCACGTGATGAGTGACTCAAACCCGAAGACTTGTCAGATAAGAGATGAACTAATCATAGACTAAAGATCCAAGTAAACAATGAATTAATGTTTTCTGTTTCTTATAGCATTAGTTTTGTCAACATTTGCATAAGTAGTAGATGTGTTAGGGAAGTAACGCAAAACATTTTAATGTTTAATGTTTAATTCCCATCACTAGCCTACATTTATTCCTGCTTTTTTATTTTAACATTTAGTTTGGTCAAAAATTTGTTATGTGAAATATGTCTGAAATATGACTTGTTACATTAAAAATGAAATACTGCACAGGCTATTTCAGACAGTTGGCTATTGGCTATGACTCGACCACTCAAATACATACAAAAGATTAACCTAGTGTTAATGTGTAGTGTTTGTTGATGGAAGAAAACTACACATTTATTCTGTAAAGATTTATTTTACAGTAGTGACAGGTGGAGACATGAGATTTTACAGACAGTTTAGGGATCCAATTAGGTTTTTGAGTTTTTTTAGCTCCTTTTTAATACTTTTCATTGGTTAAATATTTGCAAAAACAGACCGGCACGAACGACAACCAGTAGTTAATAATTAACGATTACTGAGACGACATAGCCGCAGGACAAAACACAGCTTTTCTGTTCCAATTGCAGTTTTAAACAGGTTCTCCCCAACAGGTTCTGCACCAATTGAGATACCTGTTGAAAGTGCCAAAATTATTGTCTGTTGTATGGAATGTGAAAATAGAGGCACCTGCCACCATAGTCAAATGTTTACCGGGAGCCAGTGCACCCTACATCAAAGCAAATTTAAATGTATTGGCTAAATCTAAATGTAAATTTAGATTATTATTAAGATTATTATACATGCCGGCACAAATTATGTTTACCTTCGTCAGTCTGAGATCACTAAAGATAATATTAAAGACGTGTGTGTACTTGGACTAGTACAATTTTACTGTAATATGCTATGGAACTGTAAGGCAGCTGGCACCAGGTTGTCTGCGGGATTTATTAAGCATGTTATCCATAACTTGTGAAGCTATTAAGATTTCATTTTCATGTTTGATATCATTTCAAAGGTCATGGTGCTAATAAAAAGGTCTAATTTCTTTGATCATAGAATGCAATATATTAGAGGGTACAAAACTTAGGAGATATTTCACACTTTTGCTATGGGTGTGCCCCTCTTTACATTAGGGGGCCTCTCGGGTCACTAGAGGCTGCCCAATCAAACTAAACCAACTTTATGGCTCTTTGTCTTACCTGGGTACTTAAGGTATATTGGTAAAAGGCCCAGGGAAGCATTCTGTAGCCAGAACTTCCCGCACAACTGCTGTGTGTCTCATTTGCCAGGTAGGATTTGGACTCTGTGTGTTTTATGTTTTATGTTTGTTGATCATGTTTTTTCTTACTTGAATTCGAATTCTTATTCTGTTTTTATTTCTTTTAATTAGTGTTTGACTTGCCTGGCATAATAAATTGATTTTCTTGATATATTTGAAGTTCTTATGAAATTGTTATTTCTAGTAGATTAGAAGGACTCCGACTGTTACCGCAAATTCTGTGTCAGGATATGATCATACTGGGGACTTGTAGTTTGAATGGAGCAGGGAGCACATCAATCGAGATCCCCTGGTTTCTGTCTATCACCTGACTTAGCACGTTGCATGATCGTGACTAGGAAATTATTATTAAATAAGAGCAACCATGGGGCGGCCAGTTTTTAATAATATTAGTTTACCCGGCAACCTCTGACTAAGATCAGACTGGCGGTTTTGTGTCCGTGAGATCCGCGTATATAGGAAAAGCATGAGACTCTGTGCGACAGCGGGTCCCTAATGAAAGAATAACCAAAAGTATGAGAACTTCTAAATAATCAAGCCCTAAATTGTGATCAACAAATAATTTATCTTAAATTTCTTATTAAATTGGAGTCAGATTAGCATTTACCACAGAGTCAATTAAACCAAATTTTAACAAATTAAGTAAAATCTTATAGCAGCGCTGAGGAAGAACGGAACACGGAAAACCCTTCACCCACGCCACTGGATTCCGTCGTTGGGCCAGTGGGTGGTCCTTACAGCACCCTCCCTGCTTATCGTGGTAATGAAATACAAAGCAGATTGTCATCACTATATGGCTGGATGTCTAATTGTTGTTTGGACGATAACAGGTTTTTTGTCACTTTTAAGTCACTTTTATAGATAATTGGAGAAATTTTTGGGGTAGGCCTGGCCTGTTAAAAAAAGATGACCCCCATCCCTCCTGGGATTCAGACCATATCATAGTACAGAGACTGCTCTCATCAGAGTGACAAATGATTTGTCAGCTGATCATGGCTGTGTCTCTCTTCTGGTTCTACTTGACCTTATAGTGCAGCCTTTGACACTATTGACCATAGCATTCTGTTAAAAACGGTTGAAAATTATGTGGGCATACATAGAACTGCACTGGTGTAACATCGGAGGCTCCTGTACCGCCTCCTCAGGACCGCCAGAGGGAGCCGTCGCCAGAATTTTGAATTATGCATTACAACTACAACTCCCATCATGCCACATACCTGGGGCTGATCTCAATCAGCGATCACACCTGACAGTCATTATCATGGACTATTTAAACTCTGGTTCCCTTTCAGGAACTCGAGCTGCGTCGAAACGCTATGGGAACGCTATGGGAACGCCTTTAACAGCATTTATCACGTGTTAAATCATCTAATCGCAGGGCGATACGTCACAGGCGTCACGACCAGGAAGCTATAAAAGCACATGCTTTCGCGCAACCCCCCAGCTTCTTTCATTCAGCGAAGCACTCTATGTTGAATTGTCTGTCGATTTGTTGTTGTCTGTCTCTAAGCTAGTGAAAGCATTTAAGTTAGAATGCCAAAGGCGAAGGGAAAGACTAGGGGCATTGACAATAAGCAGCAGCGTTACAGAGCTTGTGTTCCTTCCTGCACATGCTCTGTGCGTTGTCTGTATGGGAGCGAAGCATGCCCAGTCAGCTGTTGAGGGGGCTGACTGCATGCATTGTGAGCACCTCTCTATGCACACGCTTCGTTCCCGAAGGGCTCTCTTGTCTACTTTAGTACTCTACTTTAGTAGGTTCCACTCAGGCTCCAGTCATGGAACGAGAAGTAGAGACTCTCTTAAGGAAGGAGGCCATTGAGCTAGCTCCTCCTCAACTCAGGGAGTCAGAGCATTAAAGCCGCTACTTCATAGTTTCCAAGAAAGATGGGGGGGATTCTATAGATGACTGATTGATATTAGCTCATAGCAGATTGCAGTTTGGCATCGAGATGTCATTCTGGATCATTTAAAACAATTGGGGTTCAGACTGAACATCGGGTAAAGTGTGCTTTCTCCAGCGCAGAGAACAACTTATCTGGGTGTGGTTTGGGATTCGATAATGATGCAGGCACGGCTGTCTCGTGCTCGAGTAGATTTGATCGTAACAGTCAAGAGAGTCAGAGAAGGCCAGTCATTCACTGTAAAGCAGTTTCAGCGACTGCTGGGTCTCATGGCAGCTGCTTCCAATGTTATTCCATTCGATCTGCTGCACATGAGGCCCCTACAGTGGTGGATCAAAACCAAGGGGCTCTCCCCTAGGGGGAACACTTCCAGACAGTTTAAGGTCTCGAGGCATTGCCTACAGACCTGAGAGATCACCATGTGCTGGTCCGCATTGACAGCACTGTGGTGGTCGCCTATATCAACCACCAAGGATTTCTGCGGTCGCGCACCCTTTACAAAATGGCAAACCAGATCCTTGTGTCTTCCCATGGGAAACTCCTCTCGCTGAGAGCAGTCCATATCCCTGGATATCTCAATGTGGGAGCAGACATCCTGCCGAGACAGGGGCCGAGGCCCAGGGAATGGATGCTTCACCCCGAGGTGTTAAAACAGATATGGAGAGTGTTTTGGCAAGCCCAAGTGGACCTCTTCACCTCTCTCGAGATTGCACAATGTTCCCTCTGGTTCTCTCTAGTTCATCCAGCTCCTCTGGGGCTGGATGCCATGGCGCATATGTGGCCGAGGCTGCGTCTGTACGCCTTTCCTCTGATTGCTCTGCTCCTAGGAGTTCTGGAAAAAATACACCAGGATGAGGTATCTGTGCTCCTAGTGGCCCCGTGCTGGCCAACTTGAGTATGGTTCTCAGATCTGGTAGAGCTACTAGACGGTTCTCCGTGGGAGATTCCCATCAGGAGAGACCTCCTTTCCCAAGCGGCATCTTACACCCCCACCCAGAACTGTAAAAACTGTGGGTATGGCCCCTGAGGGGGCGCAACTCCTAGTCTCCGGTCTCTCAACCGAGGTTGTTGAGACCATTCTGCAATCCAGAGCTCCCTCTACGAGGAAACTTTATGCCCTGAAATGGAAACGTTTAACTTCATGGTGCAGAGAACGCCGCACTTCATTAGGTGGCTATCCTGTAGGTAGACACCCTTGGGTTACTCGTTTCCTCCGTGGTGCACTGAGGCTGAGGCCCCAGGTATGATCTTGTGTCCCTCCTTGGGACTTGGCTGTAGTACTAGAAGCTCTTTGTGCTCCTCCCTTGGAGCCCATTGAGAAAATATCTGATCATCTTTTATCGATCAAGACTGTATTTCTGTTGACCATCACTTCTCTGAGGAGAGTGGGTGACCTTCAGGCCCTTTCTGTGGCTCCTTCTTATCTAGACTTTCAGTAGTACTACGGCCGGACGTGCTTCAAGCCTTCTGTCCTCCACCCTTTAGGGAGCATGACTTGGAGAAGCTAAACCATGTGTGTCCAGTGCGAGCACATGTCGCATATGTCCACAGAGCTGCCCTGTGGCGTAAATCTGACCAGCTCTTTGTCTGTTTTGGTCATAAATGCGGTCCTCCCGCGACCAAGCAGACACTCAGTCGCTGGATTAATGATGCTATTCGCATCTCTTATGAGTCCTCCGGTTTCCCCCCACCTAAGGGGACCAAGGCTCACTCTACTCGGGGGATGGTGGCCTCCAAGCCCTTTTATGCAGGTGTCCCAATTCAGGACATCTGTGACGCTGTGGGATGGCCCACTCCTCTAACCTTTGTGAGGCACTATGGCCTTGATATCCGAGCCACTCTCGGCTCCTCTATTGTTATGCCCTAAAATCTGTGCAGTTCCACACAGGGGGCAGGGAAACCATCTGTATGGATAGTGGGCATCTTGTTCCCATAGCGTTTTGACGCAGCTTGAGTTCCTAAAAGGAAATGCGCAAAAGCATGTGCTTTTATAGCTTCCTGGTCGTGACGTCACCCCGCCTGTGACGTATTGCCCCACGATTGGATGATTTGACACGTGATTCAGAGTACATAAATGCTGGAGGCGTTCCCATATCGTTTTGACGCAGCATCTCGTTCCTTTCAGGGAACATGGGTTACATACGTAACATGAGACGTTTTTCTTTAACTCATTGCGAACTCTTGTTTTGCCCTGCATACAATTCCTTTTTTATGATTCATACTTTTTATTTTCTTCAATGGGCAAACAATATATTCAATTTACAGATAATTAAATGTTTTGTAAACCCCTCCCCCTAGCCCACCCACACAATGTGTCAGGTAAAATTATTTGTAAATTGCTATTGTAGATCTAACAAACACAAATAAATACAATCAACTTAAAATGAAAAAAGAGAAAGCACAGAATATAACAGAATAAATCATTTACATTCTTACAATGCGTCTCACCACACTTCTCTCATAAACCTCTATTTTTTCGAGTAATCTGTATGACATTTTTTCATATGCTGCCACCTTTCCCAATTCTTCCACCCATTCTTGAAAAGATGGTGAACCTGCTGACCGCCATCCCCTCATAATAATTTGTCTCCCTATCATAATACTTACTTGAATCCACTCTGTCATCTCAACATCAACACTTAATAAAAGCGGGTCTCCTAATACATAAATACCTGGACAAAATGAAAAACAGCATCCTGATACATCTTGAATATAGTTATAAACCTTTAAAAAAAACTCATAATTTTGGCCAAAAAATCTCGATCCTTAGGATTGCTGGATACATCATCGGAAATGTCACCCCTTGGACATGAAGGGCTCTTCGGCATTCTCTGAGCTTCTCTCGCTTAAGTTGTCTTGCTCTTGCAAAGTCCGGGAAAATCTATATCCAATTCCCCTCATACTGAATCTCCCCCTTCTCCCGCGCAGCACGCAAAATCGCATCACAATCCCCTGATCTTAGAAATCTTACCAGTATAGGTATAGGTCTGTCCTCAGGATTAGGTCTTGGGCCTTGAGCTCGTTCTATCTCTGTCTGCCGTTCCGATATGTCAAAAACTGTAGAGATCAGATCTCCCATGTACTTCATCATGTTTCCACCTTCCTTTCCCTCCGAAACCCCTATAAAGCGGAGATTATTTCGTTGATTCCGATTCTCCATGTCCTCTACTTTGTCTTTTAATTGTTCAAGTTCACATTTGCTTGCCGGCGGATTCCTTTGCCACTCTTTCTCCATTTCCTCAAGGAACTCAAAGTGGATAATTTGTTCTCAACAGAAGTTGTAGTTCGGCGAATATCTTCAATGCCTCCCATATCATCTGAGATTTTCTTCAACATAGTGTAAATATTAGCTATATCTTGTGACATTTCATTCTCTGGACCCAGCTGCGGGGAGACAGTCTTTCCATCCGAAGGCAGCTCAGAAGCCTGCGATCTCAAATGCCTCTTAATATCTCCTAAGTTCATACTTTTTGACTGCTTCGACATTTTATTTAGTCGGTATCAATCAGGATACAAATAGCTATTAGAGTTGACCGTATTATGATAACTTATCAGGATAATTCTATTAAAGCGGCATGGAGCTCCACTTTATGCGGCCATCTAGCCTCCAAGCATCACGTGACTCCCCGCCCTGCATACAATTCTGAGGGTTTTCCCCTTGCTATTTGGATTATCTGTTATTACCTGGACTGTCTTTGGATTACTCTGTTTGTTTGCTGCCTGACTCGACCTATTGTCTGTTTATTCGACTACACTCCTGGATTCTTTTCATATTTGGTGCCCAAACTCTGGAACAGTTTACCCAGTGTTGTCTGAGAGGCAGATACACTATGTCAGTTTAAATCTAGATTGAGGATTCACCTCTTTAATCTAGCCTACACATATGGATTTATCACTTATATCCCTTAAGGGATTGTTAGGCATTAATTAGGTAAACCGGAACCAGGTATACTTCCGATTAGAACAGATGTGCTGACTCTCACTAAGTCTGTTTGTCTGTCATTTCCCCAAGGTCCTGTGGTCAGCTGAATCTGGACTTTATTAAGCCCAGATGGTGGGGAAACAGGATAGGACAACCCTGAGACAGGTCAGTGGGAATATGATAGACTTTCTTATTAAATTTCCTATTAACATACTTACCTACCTTTAGCCTAGTTAAATTCTATACTTTTGGTTGCTGCCTTGTCACAGTAGTGTAATGTTATAGCTGCAATTAGTAACATTATGCTTCTGTCGTTATCTTTGTTTGTAACATTCCTCAGACCTTGACATATTGTCACAAAACCAGACCAGACACTTTTAAATCAATATAATTATAAATCATTATCATCAGCTCTCCCTTTATATCTAAGAAAGTTTGCAGCTTTAACGTGCCAGACATCGTTTTCTCCAAGGTTTCTTTCAGTCTATACATCATTAAAGTTTTGGTTCCTTGTCACTTTTCCCTGTTGGCTTGCTTACTGGGAGACTGCTGACATTTAACTTTGCATAGGGTTTTATTTTAAATTATTTAATTACAGTCCAAAAGACTCTATTTTTTGTTATTTCTTTGTCTCCAATTCTTGTGTAATGTTCAGGTATTTGTATATTTTCTGTAAGTATGAATTTTGTATGAAAATTGTATTGTGTGTATTTTATGGAATACAAATCTCTGTCCCAACACCCCTGCCTCATAAGACGTTTTATTTTCTATGTGGCATCTCCATGTAAGCTGGAATGGCAATATGATACCTGACTGACTACATGTTAACTGACTATATGTCATATAGTCTCAGAAGTACATACTGTTTTAGTTGGCAGTCCAAATATATTACCCTCTCTTAGACCACTGAGAGAGATACAAGCCTTCGCACATAATGACAGGTATTTCTATTGCACGTCAATGGTCCAAATGTGTTTTAGTTTTTATCGGCTCAGCCAACTCTTTATTCATAAACCAACTATAAATCTACTATCCATAATTTGATTTATTAATGTACATCATGCACATACTTGTTACATCGGAGGTTCCCGCACTGCTTCCTCCTGGCCGTCAGCGGGAACCGTCGCCTGAATATTGATCTGGTTTTAAACTACATTTCCCATGGGTCAACTGCCTGGGGCTGACCACGCCCCTTTCATCACACCTGCAAGCAATCGATCATCAAAGGACTCTGTATATAAACTCTGCACAAACTCTGTATCAGTGCAAAGTCTTGTTTTCCTCTGGTTGCAATTCTGAGCGTTTTACCTGTATTGGATATTCTGTTATTACCCTGGTCTGTCCCTCGTTGTTTGATTGTTTGCTGCCTGCCCTATTACCTGGATTGTTTATTGGATTACGTATTCTGTCTGCTGCCTGCCTCGACCCTTGCTTGTATAACGGATATCCCTTTGCCTGCCGCCTGCCTCGAACTTCGCCTGTGCCCCGACTCTGATTCTGGTTTGCCTCTGCCATTACTGTTAGCCATTGTTGACCTTTGCCTGTTTACTCTTGTTTTAATAAAGCTGCATATGGATCCCACTGGTTTCCCATGTCCGTTACAATAATATTGCAATAGTATTATGTATTATGTTGTATTAACATAATTTTCATTAACAAATTAACATTAACAAATTTTTCTGTATTTTTTCTCAGTATTATCTCAGTATTTTGTGTAAAACAGCTTCGAAGCAATGTAACATTGTGAAAAGCGCTATATAAATAAATTGAAACTGAAAAAAACAAATGCAAGCTTTCCACCCGACAGGGAGAATATGAAGCTATATGTGGCAAAGGGGAGCGGGTATTTTAAATGGGACATCAGATGAAATGTTTTTTGTGCATTTAGATTAGGTTTCTGGAGTGTCTTTCAGCCTAGAAAAACAGTCAGTTTGTTATGGGCTGTCTGAGTCTGAAACTGTGATTTTGTATGACTTGTATGAGTCAACTATTGCATACTTTTAAAGCTTGAGACGAGTCAGGCACACTCCTCTGCTATTGTAAGGACAAAAACCAGAACAACAAAATTCTACATTTTAATTCCAAAGAAAGACACAGGGGTTTAAAAGACATGAGGGTGTGTAAATAATGATTACATTTCATTTTTGTGTGAATATCCCCTAAAAACGGTTACAATTAATTATGTTGATAGGACAGGGCTGAAAGCATTTATTTGTTTGTGTGTTTTGTTCTTTAGGTCTGCTCAGACAGTTGAGTTGTGAGTGCTTATTCTGGATGGGCATAATGAGACACAGTTCATGTGGTATTTGTGTATATTGTTTGCAGGAAGATAAAAACTGAGGACAATTATGCTTGTTGAAAAAATTTCAATGCATCATGTTGCCCTGATTTTTTAACTGTAGTATTCTTTTAAAAAAAGAATACAGCTTTTAATCTATATAATTTAGTATAAAGTAAAAAACAAATCTCTTGCATTTACTCTTGCATATTATATTTTGAGTTTTCTTAGGTTTTCATTTTTTACAGTGCTATTTCTGTAATAAGATTGTGATAGAAAGATCATTAAATTTACCACGTTTGAGATCAGCAACAACACTAATTACACAAGATAACCGGTTCCTGATATATCTGTGCTTATCTTGAATTTGAAGTTGATTATATTAAGAAAGGCAGCCAATGTGTAAGTTTTGCAATGCAGATTGTGAGAGTGCAAATTAGGACTTTCAACTCTCAGGTGTGCTGTGACCAGTGACCAGGCACATGTGGCAATACTGTGCATTCACTGTGAGTGTGACCTTGGGGGTGTTTAGCATTTAGACTGAATTAGTTTTATCAACACCCTTTTTCAGTTTTAATACCTCTGTAAAGAGTATCTTTTTACAGATAACTTTCTTATCTTAGGAGAAAGAAGAAATATGCTTCCTACCGCTGAGTGAAGTTGCAAGGTGCTAATGTTTGACTAGGTGCTAATATCACAGAATGAACAAATTACAGCAGAATTTAAAAAAATTGCAGGTGCAAGGAGATAGAAACCCTAAACAGATGTTATCTTGCCCATTCTGTTGTGCTGCAATAAAGTCATGGGTATGCTTTATTTTTCCACATGCTCCTGTCAGAAACAGCTGAGTAATTTAGCCATTCAAAGTACACTCCATTGAGTGTCAGACTTTATGGATGTGTCTGCCAACAACTGGACTTCACGTGGATCCTGCTGATGACAATCTTACATGCATTGTGGGAGAAGTAGCAACAAACAGAAAGCATGCTTTAGCCTTGATAAAATTCCTATGTTGTGTAACTGTTTAATTTCTTTTAATTGCCGTTTAGTACATTTCTATTCTTGTTACTTTACTTTAACACAAGTGAGATGTGGTCAAGTCCATTCAGATTCTAACTTAATCAAAGTAAGCCAGTTCTTAAATTCTGAATTTTGCATACCAAAATAAAAAATGCTTCACAATCTGTTAAAACGTTCCAACTGAGTCTACACGTTTTGTACATGTACTTTGTAAAAATGTTATTTATAATTTTAGAAATAATGTCAACATGTTACCGATGTCCATAAGCAAATATTAAACTACAAAACATATTTAAAGCTGTTTATACAAGAAAGACTCCCTTAACTGTCTTAAAGAATTGTTTATGATGAACGTACCTCATAGAACATGTACAGTGACAGAAGTGTTAGTCCAAGGTTATATGGCACTAGCAGTGCTCTGCAGGAATATGGCTGTCTGTTCTTCATGTATTTTTGTCCCATCCACACAATCAGAAGGTACAAAACAGTGAAGGTAAAAGTGGGGATGTAATTGTCCAGCAGAAGCCATTCTCGAACCCGAGGATCTGTAATTGATTGAATTATCCTTATACATCGTAAATTAGAGAAATAGAAGATAGAAAAGGATGGTATAAAGTGTAGGTTTTACCTCTGGGTCCCATCCAAGAATCAATATATGTGTTAACTCTGTGACTAAAGCTTTCCATCTCCAACCTTTAAGAGGAATCATATAAAGATTAGTTCAGTTTTCATAATGCATTCAAGTTGTTTCTGAAAGTACCAGAAAATGTCATGTAAAGTTTTCTTTATTGCCCTATCATCAAAAGATCAAAATAGTGTGCCTAATTAAGACCTCTTCCAGAAGTCCTTTTTCAACAGAACCTAATAAAGGAACACATGACTAAGACATTGTGTCTGCTCACAAGTGAGAATTCAGAGGAGACCTTACAGTGGGAGTGTTATACCGTCATTGCCACAGCCTTAGGATGAAAAAATACTCAACCTCAGAATGAAAATTCTTTAATAATTTACTCCTCATGCCATCCTAGATGTATATTGATCAGGGTTCAGCATTTTAAAGCTCCCAAAAGCACATCCATTCATCAAAAAAGTAACTCATATGACTCTAGTGGGTTAGTACATGTCTTCTGAAGCAAAATTATACATTTGTGAGAGAAAAAGATTAATTTAGATTCCATGTAAACAGAATGATCAGCACGCTAAATGTAAAATATGATGGCACGTTGATAATGCCACATCTTATTGGTTGTCGTGTGCTGCGTGAGAAAATCAATGGGATTCAAAGTTATCGAAAGTTAAATACACTCACAATGTTAATAATTTTTGTGATCAATGCCATTACACAATCCTGGTGGCACATGGACAGTCAATATCCACAACCCTGGACATTACACACATACATGCTGCACTTTGTTTAATGTGTTGTCTTCGTTCTGTATTTTTAATTGTTATTGTGATTGTTTAATGAGAAGTGTGTTAGTCGGCCTTCCGGGTTGAGACGCTGTGCCAGCAAGACAAAATGATTATACGGCAACAGTTATGTCATCACTGACTGCGTTGCGCCGGCATAGTGTCATTAAAGGCTGACAAAAGCATTGTCTGTAATTAGCAGAGGTGCCTGTGTGTTTATGTATGTCAAAATAAAGTTTTAATGATTTTATTTATATATGGTTTATAAGTACAGATTTTGTTCATAGAGTAATATTTGACTGTGTATAAGTGTGTTAAAGTATAGGAAGAACTTGGGTTCAGATACATGATACTTACTATTACTTACTGTTACTTACTTACTATTAATGGAAAGGTCCCATGGAAGGGCAGTGTGATGGCTACCCGCAAGACGGTGCCAAAAGGCAGAAAACCCAGAATGGGTTTACAGTCTTAGATGAAGGCGGTGGCTGAGGAGGAAGTGGTATGGGATTTGATGGAGACTATGGAGGATGAGGAGGTGACTGCACTTCGTCCTGAAGCTTCATCAAAGTCAAGTCTACCAAAGACCAAGCCAACCACTCTGGGTGCAACGTCTGGTGATGGGATGGTGACTCTGATGGGCAAATTCTTTGATATGCGACAACAGAGGGAAGAGAGGTATCTACAGGGGCTATGTGGTTTACATAAGACCATCTGTTAGGCCTGCCAGTGTTTCTGAGCAACCTCTCAAACCCCCAGAGGTCATCTAGATCATGCCACACCAATAATGGTGGTTAGAGTACCTGTGTAAGTACCTGTGTACCCCAGCCTATGAGATTTCTGTGGAAGGTCTTGGTGCCAGTGACTGGAGGATCACAGGGAGTATTTCAAAAGGGAACATGAGTCTTTTAAACCACTTTGAGAAGGCTGAGCATAAAAATGCACACAACCGATGTAATAAAAAGTATGTTGTGTTCAAATGATGTAACATGTTTAACTGTACCAACCTGTTGCTGCCATATTTTCTTATATATAGCATACACTGTTCCCATATAGAAGACATTAGCACTCATTAGCCCACGTTTCCACTGGCCCACACTATACACCGATACACAGACATATTGCAGTACATGTGCCATTTGTCAAAAGACCGGTGTTGTGTCTCAACGGGGTAAAGCAGAGAAGTACCTCAAGCTTCAACTGGTTTCTTGTCATTCAAGCTTCTCTATGACAAGGACCATTGGACCTGCTGAGGAAGGCTGAACCTCCAGAACCGTGGAGAAAGGCAGTACATGCTGGAGGTGAGGGACCGGCTTAAGCAGTATCAGAACCAGGTGAAAAAAAACCTGCAAGAGGCACAACAAACTCAAAAGCAATGGTATGACCAACATGAAAGACTTGACAATTCCAGCCGCTGCAAAAAGTTTTGCTCCTGTTCCCAACATCATCACTCAAACTATTGGTAAAATGGCAAGGACCATATACAGGTCTGGAAGATGGGGCCATTGACCAAAGTCACCCATTACGGCAGCAGAGACATCACTTCTGGTATGGAAGGTAGAGGATAAAGGTTTGGAGCCAAGAGCACAAAGACAACCATGAACTTGGATCATCTACATGACACTAAAAGAAAATACCTGCAACAACTCCTGAACCAATTCCCTGCGTTGTTCCACCAGACGCCTGGGTGGACTGAGTTGTCCCAGCACAACATACACCTGACCTACCCAACACCATCAAGACAACATCCTTACTGGGTACGTGAAAGGCTGGTGGAACCTCTAAAGAAGGAGATCAATATGATGAAAGAACAGGGAGTAATAGCATCCTCTACATCCTCTAAGTGACTAGAGCAGTCCCTTAGTCATCGTTCTAAAGAAGGATGTCTGTGTCAACTTCCATAAGGTGAATGCACAATCCAAGTTTGATGATTACCCAATGTTGGATGCCCAATGAATTTTTTATTGGAAAAAACTGGAAAGCCCAGTTTATCACCACTAGGCTCTGATATACTATAGACTTTTTATATGATAGACAGATGTATCTGTTATACAATAGATACATAGTTACCTAGACAACAGATGCAATAAAACAATAAAAGAATTATCACTGTAATATAGATCCTGTTCAATGATAAATGTCTAAAATCCACCTATTGTTATAATTTTAATATTAAAATTATTTAACTAAATTATTTAATTAAAACTATTATTCAAATAAAGTATTAAGACTCATTTTGTATTTTTTTTAATTAGGAGTGGACCTTGATATTGAGGTTGCTCATATAGAATGTGTGGTGTGCAATACCTGTAAACTGTCTTAGATGGTGCTCGACTGGCTCTAGAAAAGGCATTAATGCCGGGTGCGAGAGCAACCTTTATTAATGCAGTGGATGTCTGCTTCTTTGTCACAATGAACTAGAATGCTTTTGGCTGACCATTCTTTCCCCCACAAAAAGGCTATGATGACAATAGAATAAAGCTCAAACAGGGCAGAGGATGCTAAGTATTAAGGCGTATCAAGGAGCTGGGGCCCTGACAAACCAGCGGCCCTGATAGAATCTGTCAAAGCTGACGGAAAGGGCAGCACTGTGAACAGTTGGATGTCAAGAGGGGCAGATAAGAGGTTGTTGTAAAAAAAAGTTTGCCCATTCTGTTGCTCTAGAAATGCTATCCATAAGCACAGCTCATTTTTGCATGTGCAGGATAGAGGAATTTGGTCTTCCAGTGTGTGAACATATAATGCGAGGGAGAAGAGGTGGCAATGTAACGGCCACGACAAATGATGAAGTCTAAATGGACAATATGGAGAGAAGTTTGCATTTGGAGCAAAACTGGCTACCTAAGAGATTGGACATGACCAGAATGCTTCTGTGAATTTTCTCCTTGGGCAAGGAAGCCTGGAATTGATTAATGCCCAGTCTAGATTAATGCCCATGGTTGCAGCTGGACATGATGTTTTGTCTTGAGCAATCAAAATCCCCCGAAGTTCTACGAACACATTCTGAAATGTGAGGATATGCACAGCTGAAAAAGCATTGTGTGGTTAGACTAAAAAAATCATAAGGCATAATTGTTAGACAGGATCCAGCATATAGCTTTAGACAGCATGTCCAAAAATGTTGGGCTGCTTTTGCATCCAAAGGTTGATTGCACAACAAAGTAGAATTTATTGCACTGGCAACTGCCAAATAAATGCCATGAATTTGGGTTACTTTAAACACTGAAGTTACATCTACTTTGCCAGCCATGCACCGTGGTTGACACTTGTAACAACTGTTATTGCTTGGTTGATATTGTGGTAATGCAGAGTATTCTTTGAGAGGACTAAGACTGTTAAAGCTAAAAAAAGGAGAATTGTGAGGAGGTGAAAGATCGATTACTGAAATGTTTTTAATTTTTAGTGATTAAGCCGATGGGGCTGATACGCAAGCATTCACAAAAGGAACCTTTTTAAAAGGACCGATCATAAACCCTGACTTCGGGGATTAGTTCGTCTACTACTTCGGGCTCTGCTAGAGCAGATTTAAAATTATCGCAGATGATATCTGATATTTGAGTAAATGGTGGGTGGTTGGCGATGCTGATGGTGGAAGTATGTTGAGCAGTGGCAGTTGTAGTTGCGGTCAGTGGAGTGGCCAGGACTGGCTAAGGACCTGCTGCGATGGTGAGGACCCAGCAATGTGTGGAAGGCAGCAGGAAAGCTGCAGGGTGCAAGACCTGGTTTCGGCCAAGCGGGGGGCAGAAAGAGAAAGGTTTGTTGACTGGAGAGAAATGTATACATCATTGTATACATACATCGTCAATGCACCCCTGCGTGCTCCCCCCGATGACCGTGCTCCCCCCGAATTTTGTTAAATAAACTTTATTTGTGGTTTTAAATGTGGTTTTAAACCTTCTATACACACCTCAGTAAATGAGCTCATAAAGCTGCATGCAGTTTTAATTAAAACAAGAATTTGACAAACGGCTTAGATAATGTCATGTAACTGTCACCGCTTGACATGACAGCCACTCAAACACAGATAACTTTGTAGATCACATAGACCAATAAACTACAATGAAACATTCCAAAAGAAATTCGAATACCCGCGTGCAGGAGTACATGTTTCTATGTAACTCTTAAGAAAACCTTAACATTGTATTATTAATATCAAGCCCAAACTCTCGACCTTTAAAATCTATCATAATGTCATATGATGTTTGACATACATCCGCATTTCAGAGGTCACGCCCCACACAAAGGTCTTCCTGCCCCACACACCGCAGTTTCTACGTGTTTAAAAATGTCTGTGTCACTGCATTGAATTGACAATAACCATTCAAGGGTAAAGAAGATTGCATACACCTTACCTCTGTCCTGATATATATGTGTGTGTGTGTCCTGATATATAATTCCGCTCAGTCGTGTCAAAGTGTTACAAAAGCAAGTGAGCGTCTGTAATCCACCTTGAATTGATGAGTATAACGGAATGCGTCTCTATATACTGCCTCTCTGGGTCAAAGTCTGCGAGTACACCGCGTCCTTTCCAGACTTTATGCTGTTTCACAAATTTCAGACAAACTAAGAATTTTGCTAAGATCTTTTACTACTATTATTTGGAGCATTCATAACTTTCATAACTTCACAAAAATATCAGAAAGATGCACTTTTAAAAACACGCTTTTAAAAACACGTCTGGTTAAATGATGTTGTCAAGACAGCCTCATCAGGATAAACTATTTTGCTTGAACTGAATTAACGTATCTATTTTAAATTGCATTATGACATAAGGGGAAAACGCACATTCTGGTGGGTTTTTTTTGTTGCAGGAATCATGTTACAACCTTACAAGGCGTGAACTGTTTTGCGAACAAAGTCACCTCATTCATCTGAAGTTACAACGCACCAACCAGTGTGCTGCTCCCATGTGGAACCACCTCATTCATCTGAAGTTACAGCGCACCAATCGGTGCTGCTGTCATGTGCAACCACAGCGGACCAATTACAACACAGCTGTAATGCGACGCCAGAGCACACCCAGCTGCGTCAACCAATATTGCGCGGATCAATCACCGTACGGTGATGCGCTGTGAAGTTGGACTAGGCCAATCACAGCGCGGCTCTGATGCCTACAGTCCACCTTTACATCCTGTCATGGGTCTTAAAAATGAAAACGGCTAAAAATGTAAATTATGGCAAAAAAAAAAAACATTTATACCGTATGTAATGTTTTAACGTGTGTGTCTAGTGTTAATTTAGCTTCTTCAACAGTCTGCTACTGTTTTTACTACTAATGCAGCGCATTTCATTATTGTTTACACAGCTTTAAAGTCTAAAGAAAGCTGTTACAGTTGAGACTTTATCTTACCACATATTATGCAAGAGACCATCTGAGAACCACTGTGCTAAAATTATGATGCTTTCCTTCGCAGCCATTTAAAATTACTTACATTTATTTTTTGTTCGGAAGTTTACTCAGACCAGCACACACATGTAGAGTCCCATATGAAGGTTACAGTTAGTAACAGCTGTAGTTACAGCTACAGCTGTACCATGTGATTTTCCCATTTCTTTGCCTTGTGAAACCTTCTCAGGTTTTAGGGTCTTATGAACTAAATTATGGCTGCTGTGAAACGGATTAAGGACTATAACTATTAAGTTCATTATGACCTTACATATGTAGATTTAGAAAGTTTGTATAACAGTAGGTGCTTCAGGTTAAGAACTAATTAGTATTTGTTAGTTGTACTCAACGTGCAGTATCACTGAATAAGGGCAACATCAACAATATTGCTTGAATGTCTAAGCATCAATAATTACAGTTATTTAAGCAATTAAGTTATTCAGTTTTTGAAGAACAAAGATGCCTTTCATAGATGCATTTATAGGAATTTAAGTACAAATTTTAATTTTACAGGAGAAAATGCAGACATGTCACTCACTGAGCTGGAATGATATTTACAGGAATCACTTTATTTCAAGCCATATACATACATTCAAGTTAAAGGTATATCTTAATCTAATTCTTTAACGTTTGAATCTTTTTCTTATTTCAATAAGGCCCTGCGCCCTCTAGTGGTAAATTCAAGTTTACATGCTAGGTAAAAGGAATGGTTGCTGCTATTCATAAATTGGACTTTTAATATTCAGTTTTGTTAATCAAAACACAATGCACAATGCACCATACTACTAAAGTCTTTGTTTTTTCCATATAAATTTGAACATAATTTTAGTCAGTACTTCATACAAACATACATAATGTTGGTTTCTGTGCTAAATTTGTGCATCTTAAATTAAATCTTGGTACAATATTAAATCTATTGAAAGTCAACAGAAAAAAGTACAATTGTTAACGTCTGATGAAGTATTTACATTTCAACAATGAGAATCATTCAAAATAAGTAATTCAGTGTTTGTTATATTCACGTACCCACCCAAACCGAGAGCTGCATGAAATATGTAGAACATCCAGCTGCAATTATAGATTTTTCTAAGCAATTTAAATAACTTGCAAATCATAAAAGTCTCATATTTCCAAATTCAACAAAGATTTGGCTGATCTCAGCACATGCTATTTTACATACTCTAATTTTTTTTCTGGAACACTTCCTGTCTAATATTTGGTCTTCTGTTCTCATGCTTCTCTTATGAAGCATGCTTCTCTTTCGGGCTTCTCTTATAATACCACCATTTTTGTTTGTTTTGAGTGGGCTATTTTCCCCTGTTCACTGGGTCTCCTATTAGTTCTGGACATTTCTCTTCTCCCTTCGCGATTCTGTCACACTTGAGTAGCAGGTCATAGTTTATTTTATCTGTAATCACGCTGTCCTGCTTGTACTGAGGATGTTTGGCAACAAAGTCTCTCATCCATTTAGCCATGGTCATCAGTTCACCTGAAAGAGGAAAAAAAGCAAAAACATGCTCAATAAATGCAAACCAAATACATAATTCGATCTAATCGGCTAGTTCAAAAAACACAAATTCAGATTGTCGGAGTGTCTTAAGTGTTATAAAATGTGAATTACAATTATGAAATAAAACATTTTGGTAAATTTCCAGCAAAAAAAAAAAGCCAAATATTGTAATTATCCTATATTCAGTGGATTTAGAAAGTACTCAGACCCCCTTCACTTTTGTCAGTTTAGTTATGTTGCAGCCTGATAATACAATAGTTTAAATAATTTTTTTTTTATTAATCTACATTTAGTCCCCCTATAATGACAAAGTGAAAACAGAATTTTAGAAACGTCTGTAAATTTATAAAAAAAAACAAAAAAAACAAATATCACATTGGCATAAGTATTTAGACCATTTGCAACCACACGTGACATTTAGCTCAGGTGCCTGCCTCCCATTTCTCTTGATCAGTGCTGAGATGTTTCTACACCTTGATTAAAGTCCACCTGTGGTAAATTAAATTGATTTAACTTGAGTTGGAAAGACACAGCTCTCTATAACAGGTCTCACAGCTGACAATGCATATCAGAGTAAAAACCAAGCCATGAGGCCAAAGGAACTGCCAGCAGAGTTCAGAGACAGGATTGTTGCAAGGCACAGATCTGGGGAAGACTACAGCACTGAAGGTTCCCCAGATCACAGTAGCCTCCATAATTCTCAAATGGAACAAGTGGCTAGACGGAAGCCTCTCCCCGGTGAAAAGCATAAGAAAGCTTGTTAGGAACCTGAAGGACTCTCAGTCTGTGAGGAACATGAAACCAAGACTGAACTGGCCCCAATTTTAAATGTTATGTCTGGAGGAAACCACGTACCGATCATCACCTGCTCAATATCATCCCAACAGTGAAGAAAGGTGAGTGGCAGCATCATGATGTGAGGGTATTTTTCAGCAGCAGGGACTGGGAGTCAGGGTTGAGAGAAAGCTGCATGGAGTAAAGTACAGAGCTATCCCCAATAAAACCTGTGCTCAGGACCTCAGACTGGGCTTTCAAATATGACAATGACCCCAAGTACACAGTCAAGACAACACAGGAGTGGCTTAGGGACAACTCTGTGAATGTCCTAAAGTGGCTCAGCCAAAGCCCTGACTTGAACCCTATCGAGCATTCCTGAAGAGACCTGAAAACAGCTGGCGATCATCATTTAATCTGACCAAGCTTTGGTCATTGCTGTCAAAGGTGCTTCAGCTAAGTATTCAGAGTAAGGGGTCTGAATATTTATGTAAATGTGATTTGTTTTCTTGTTTTTTTTTTTTTAACAGACATTTTCAGAATTTAGTTTTCACTTTGTCATTTTGGACATTATGGTCATTATTGGGCTGCAAAATAACTGTGAAAACAGTGAAGGGGTCTGAATTCTTTCTGAATGCACGTTGTCATAAATATGATACAATTATTGCAAAAGGGTATTTACAGATGCTTTTTTTAATGACTTCACAAACTTTTATAGAAGGCTTAAATGCATTCCAACAAATGACCCATTCCCTCAATGCAAGTCATCAGGAGATGAAGTGTGTCATTTTATTTTAGTGTGTCAGGTTATTATCCTTTACATTCTCCCAGCTTTTCAGCCAGTGATACTATACAGGGAGTGCAGAATTATTAGGCAAATGAGTATTTTGACCACATCATCCTCTTTATGCATGTTGTCTTACTCCAAGCTGTATAGGCTCGAAAGCCT
>JAZGTK010001272.1:0-42472 GCA_036877625.1 Ambastaia sidthimunki
TACCTATAGAGTAGTACTGCATACTTTGTGTTTTCGAAGAGTATTTAGTTTTATCACATTTATAAAAGACAGACACAGCGGGACGATTATTTCCGTAAAAAGATGATGTGCTGAGGACATGTCATGGGCGAATGACAAGAGTTACGAAGGGGCGGAGCTAAAAAGTTACCTCATGCAGCCTTTGCTTACCTGTCAAGCTTTTTCTCTTGCTGGGTACGCGTAGGCGTTCCTTTGCCTTATTCTTATTAAATAAATTCATTACATTTACGTATTTGACACAAAAGACAACACTTAATAAGAAAACATTTAATAAACGAGAAAACATTTAATAAGGTAATTATAACAAATGCCCTTAAAAAGATAAAACATGCCCCTGGAAATCAATTCCAGGGGGCAAATATTAAAGAATTAATTTCATGAAGTGATTATCAGTTAGTCTATTGTAATGTATTATCTAATTGAATTTAATTTAGTTTCTATAATATTGTAAAAAAAATTATTTTCTTTTAAAAAAAACCAAGTCCAAAAAAAAATCTAAATTTGATTTCATCTAAATTCTGTCTTGCATACCACACTTGAAATTGTTTATGGCTGTTATAATTAAAGTGATATTACCAAAGTATTACCAAACAGACCAAAGTATTACCAAACAGACCAAAGTCTCTATATAGCTAAAGCTGAAGTGAAGATAAACATTTTTAAAAAATATTAAAAATTAATATTAAACAGAATATTAAAAATGCGATCACAGCTTAAAGCAGCTTGACGACCCCTTTTCTGTTTTAGCATTTCCATCTGGCAGGTATATGATAGGCTACATCTACAAGACACCATGCTCTCAATCTGGGCAATCAACGACTGGGTAACAACCTGAATGACTTCTGTTGTCATTTTGAGTTTCACAACCCACCTTCACAACTCAACCTGTACTTAGGATCTGCAAAGATCAGCTTTTGCATAAACAAAAGACCAGAAAAGCACCCACCTGTCTGAAAGTCTGTGCAAATCAGCTGTCACCCATCTTCACACAGATCTTCAACAGATCTCTGGAGCAGTGTAAATTGCTTTCATGCTTCAAACACTCCACCATCATCCCGGTTCTAAACAAAACTTAGGATCACAGGGCTAAATGACAAAAGACCTTTTGCTTTGATATCTGTGGTCATGAAGTCATTTGAGAGACTGGTATTGGCCCACCTAAAGGCCATAACTAGTCCCTTTTGACATCCTCTTCAGTTTTCTTATCGCATAAACTCTTCTGTGGTTGATGCAGAATCAACATTTACTGTACATTTACAGGAAATCAATGTTCCTGTAGCTCAACTGGTAGAGCATTGTGTTAGCAGCACAAAGGTTGTGGGTTCGATCCCAGGGAACACAAATACTGATAAAAATGTATACCTTAAAAAAAAATTATATTCACTGTAAGTTGCCCTGGATAAAAGTGTCTGCCAAATGAATAAATGTATATTTAGGCTTTTAGCAGACGCACAAGTCTCTGGTCGCTCTATCTTCCTGGCTCTTTCTCTTATCTGGGCACGAGATGCAAGTATTATTATTATAATTAGTCTTAGACATTAACTATCATTAGCACCTTCACCGAGGTGCATTGAAATTAGGAAACTCAATTAAGGTTTGTTCAGGCTGTTGATCTGCTGAATTTCCAATAACCTTATACTGTAATCTTTACACTTCTTTAACCTCTTCCAATGCCAAACTGTATATGTGTTGTATGTGTGTGTATGTTAGAGTAGTCAGTGTTTAATCTAGTTAATAAAGTCTTCTTTGTTGTGGTGGTTCATGCTCATATTCTGGAGTCCCTAGTCCCACCTTGCTACATGCTCTTTAAGTGGGTTTAATCAATGTATTACATTAATTAATATCTCTTTAAATCATTAACTGATCCTAATCACTTATTTGTATTTCCTGCTTGGAAAAGTATTTGTTTCCCTTACACAGGGAATGTTGGAGAATACATCTATTAACATTAATTTTGAGTGAACTTGTTCATGAATAATTGCATCTTTGGTGGAGAAATGTTTATTTGTTAACAACAAAACTTAATGTTGGTCCTCTACAATTTATAGCCTCTGCCCATTCCAATGACATCATCAACAGAAGTTATTTGTCAAATTCTCTGTGTGTTTGATACACATGCTTCATAACCAGTCAGCAAAGCTGTAATTTGGTTGTGTGGCAATTACGGGAAATTACCCAGCAAACATGCCCCTTTGGGGTCTGTGTGGGACCATTGTGGGCAGAAAAGTGTGGGCAGCCCCCGTGGGCCCCATAACAGGTGTGAAATGCAAACATGTGGGCTGTGGGACGGCCCAAGGTGTTAAATCTCAATATATTTTATTATTGGCTGTGAATTAATTATTTAAAACATGACTCTCACATTATTACTGCTATCTGTATATGCAGAACATTTCCCCACACTTTGCCCAATTGAATTACAAACATTAAAAACAACAAAAGAATTGTTTAAGTACTGTTAAGACTGTTAAACCTCAGAAAACTGCAAAAACCTGTATTTTAATTCGAGGAATTTGAGATTAGTTTAAGGTTACGGTTTGTGTTAAGTGTATTAGATCCTGTTAAGATAAGACTCTGCAGTTGGAGTTTTCTGTAATATGCCACTAAATTTGTCTTTTGTATTACTTATAAAGTATAGATAGTAAAATTATATAATATCCTCTCTCACAAATATGAACAAGTGTTTATGAACAAGAAAGTCTGGAGAAAGAGAAATATAATGTAATGTGTTACATGTAACAAATACAGTTTTGGTAACATTTAATAAATAGTAACATGACCAGGCATATAGTATGACAATTTTTTTCATAATGTTTTGTCCAACACTGACATACCCCAAGTAAAGCAACCTCTAAAATAGTGGATTTACAGAATTTGAGCAAATAAATTATATGTCTGCAAGCAATTTCTATTTAGTTTAGCAGTCTACAAAGCAACTAATTGCCAACGCAAGGCCTATGTCAAACTCATGTCATGTTATCAATCATTCATAATCAAGACTAAATTATATATTTCTTGCAGGGTAAGTGTCAAGTTAGCAGTTGCCAATAGGCAGTGATTACACCACTACAGTCAGTTACCACCACTATTACCACCACTACAGTCAGTCTTTTGCCTCTGGTGCCAAAACGAGAACACGCATTAAAATGGGAAGATGCCAACATTCAAAACAGTCTTCCCCGGATTCATTCACAATTACAGAAAATACTAAAATACAAAAGAAATGTTTTAGGTTACTTGACTGTAACTGTAGAATCTGACAAATGTGTGCAGAAAAGACCATCTTGCCGCATCACACACTTGCTGCAAAGGAACACCTCTTGCAAAAAGCAGTGGAAGATACAACCCCCCTGGTTGAATGGGCCCTAACTCCTAGAGGCGAAGCTTGACTATGTGCCTCGTAGGCTGGGGCAATAGCATCCCTCACCCAATGTGACATAGTCTGCTTAATGCCAGCTGCCCTTGGTTGTGGTCCCCATAGCATGTAAAAAGCTGCTCAGACTTACGCCACTGGCTAGTGCGGTGGATGCAAGTCTGAAGAGCATGTACTGGACACAGTAAGTGAAGTCTTTCCTGCTCCGGTGTCGTGAATGGCAAAGGGCAGATGGCTTCGAGAACGACCGGATGTATGGTCGGAATGGAACCTTCAGAGATAATTAGGGTGAGTATGCAAAATAGCTTTGACCAGCCCAGAGGCAAAGTCTAGACAGGATGGCGAGACTGACAGAGCCTGCAAATCACCAATTCTCTTCAGAGAAGTAATAGCCATTAGAAAAACCAACTTTAGGGTCAGAAACCTGACAGGTGCTGACTCTAGTGGTTTAAAAGGGGTGTCAACCAAACCTTCGAGCACTATAGCCAAGTCCAATAAAGGAACTGTCGTTCTTGTGGGCAGCCTTAACCGCATGGCTCCAGGAATGAACCAGGCAACTAGAGGGTGTTTTCCCACAGAAACCCCATCAATCAGAGCATGGCAAGCCAAAATGGCGGCCACATAGGTTCTGAGAGGATATGTGCCTGAGAACAGTTTCTCTTGCACCCCAGCCAATAAGGGAGGCATCTGTCATTAGCATCTTGCGATGACAACACAGACCTGGAGTGGGACCCAAAGTCAGAAACTGGGGTCTGAACCAAATAGAATGCACTGTTTATCCCGCAATCACTCAAAGCAGAAATTATGCGAATCGTTCTCTGAGATGCATCTCAGTTCTTCATGCATCTCTTCTCAGTCTCCGACATAACTTTTCTGGGCCACGTATATATACTGTATGTATATATATATATATATATATATAACTACAGTGCAGCACGGAGAACTCAAAGAAAAATGAGGATGTGTCCGTGTCATGTCTATTTATAACCCTCAGGTGCATGTAATCAGTGAAATCACCCGAGGTTATTTAGGCCAGTTTCTTCACAACGAGGCTGAATCCATCTCCCGATTCGCCAGCTCCTTCTTCGCTAAACTTTCCGTTCCACCTTAAAGATGTTAAAGAACTGTTTTGAGCACCTCCCCTGTGTATTTGAAGGAACAGCTGTGCCCAACATTTCAGATCATAGTCTGCCATCAGTTTCAATAGAATTTTTTTTTAAAATTTTTTGTAAATTTTTTTGAAATTTACAGATTCCTGTAAATTGTTCTTGTTTTATTTTTAATTGTTAAATTCAATAGACTAAGAGCCTGTGCAGCATATTGTATTTATTCATATTTAAAGCTTAACTAAAACATACGTAATGAGCTAGATCAACTCTTTAGCTAATCTGTGCATTTTATGTCATTTTAATATGTCATTTATTAAATCATCCCCAGAAGACAATCCGCCAAAATATATTAACCAAGTTCTTTTCATGCAGCATACATTTACATTTATTCATTTGGCAGACGCCTAAAAGCGATTTTGCAATGAATTCAAGGCATACATTTTTTTATTAGTACTTGTGTATCCTGGAATCAAACCCACAACCTTTGCACTGCTAACGCAATGCACTACCAGTTGAGCTACAGGAACACATACAGCTTCTGTCATCATTTAAAAAAATTCAAAAGTTCTGCAAAATGAAATTTTTATAAAACTCATCCTATTTTCCACAATTTCATATTCTAATGATGCATTTTTAAAATATTACTACAAAAACACTATTTCCCACATTAAGTGCTATATGGCAATGTAACATATAGTAGCTATCATAACTTAAGAATAAAACAAGTTCTTAAAAAAACTCACTGTAGGTACCTTAACGGGCTAATTACCTTAACGTAGGTAACTTAGCCCGTTTCTTAACAAACCACAATCTCCAAAACATCAGCAATGCATTCCTACCTCTTTGAATGCCAATGTCCAACACCGATGACATAAAGGTCCGCTGAATATGATGCACACCAGGTAACAAATACGCTTCCCTTTTATACACCAGGGGTGCAACCAATTATAATTAATTATAAAACCACGGAGGAGGGCAACAGCCATCCTACTACCCATGCAGTGTCAGATACTGTGATACAGAAAAGAGCCCTATAAACTACAGGTTGCTCAATGTTCGAAAAGCCCTCAGTCCAAACAATACTCTAGTCTCTACTCACTGCATATTATTTTAAAAGAAGGACCTTCATCCTGCTGTATAAGTCTCACCCATGCTTTCCCCAGGTCTTTTTGTGTTTGAAATTGTAAAAACTGAAACTTGCAAACATCCTGCTTCCACAGAGTGTGAGGTCTGCCTCTGCCACCTTGGTGAAGTTGCGGGGCGACAGAGCTAGACCAAAAGGGAGGACCACGTACCGGTATGCTCGCCCCCGAAAGCAAATGGAAGAAATGGCCTGCATTGAGGTTTTGAGGGAAAATTGAGGGAGGATCTACACGTAGAACTACGCCTCCCTCGGGTCTATGTACGTGAACCAAACCTGTTGGTGAATTGCCCAAAAATTTCCATTGCCTTCTGCATGAGCATCCTTAACGACAGTCTGTGAACTTTTCGATTCAGGGTACGCCGGTCCAGAATTGGTCGCAGCCCGCCCCCTCTCTTGGACATGATGAAGTACGGACTGTAGAAGCCTCTGTTCATCTTGGGTGGAGGAACGATTTCTATTGCTCCCTTCAGAAGAAGGGTGGCAACCTCACTCCACAGGACAGGGGCCTCCTTGCCTTGAACAGTAGTGAAGAGGACACAGCTGAATCTGGGCGAGTGCCGGTCAACCTGAATCGCATTCCACACTCTCCAAGGAGCCGTGCTAATGGGGCCAGAGGTACAACCTGCTTCACCATGCTTAGAGTGGGAGCTGCACAGCATGACAATCCTAGTTGCCCAGCAAAGACCAGGGCACTTACTTGATTGCTGTAAACCACTATCAGTGAGCCACACTGAGAGGGGCTTTGAACTGAATGCCATCCGGAAAGACCCAGGGAGAGAGAACATAGCTCTTTTGGTGACAATGTGGGCACTGGAGCACCCCAGGAGCACTAGCGAAGAAGGAAGTGGTGCGGCAGTGAGGGCCCCACCACGTCTTCCAATTTCCTCAAGAGCTGCTTCCTTCCTGGGTTGCCCGTCTCAGGGCTGCTTCGAAACCTTGGCAGGGTTCTTAGTTGTGATCTGGTTGTGATTGACTGTTTTTCACCACCAAGAACTTCCAGGCGAAGTCCACAATTGTGTCGCCAATCAGGCCCACTTGGGAGATGGGCGCATCAAGAAAGCGAACTCTCTTAGCATCACACATCTCCTTGAGATTCAGCCACAGTGTGGACATCATCCGACCCAGGGTGTGCACCGTGACCTTTGTCGCTCTTAGAGTGACAGTCGATCACTGTGTGTAGCTCCTGCAATATAGCTGGGTCGACCAACCCTCAGGTCCTTCAGAGCCTTGGTCTGCAGGATCACCATGGTGTGGATGGTGAAGGCGGGCTAAGTACATTCAAGGCTGTGAAATTCAGCTATATTTAATATTCATATTGACACATGGGTTAATTAAGTGCTAAATCTGCACAGATTAGCAAGTCAATTGAGTAAACAATTTGTAAAACAAAACCTTCCAAACTGGCGAGAGATTTGACATCGTTACATGCTACAGTTAACCGCTTTTTCCAAGTTGGTGGGTTTTAATTTTAAACCATGACATTACGAAATTGCACACAATACCTTATGTGTGTAAAAGCAAACTTTTCAGATACATCATGGTTATGATAGAATATGAAGCTAAACTAAAGCTTAGTTACACAAAAGCAGTGTTACACAAGCTGAGTTTGGAATATAAATGATGCTAGCTAATGTTATATTTAGTGAAAATGACACTAACAAAGTTAAATAAAAAAGTCTATCACGTCAGACTCGAAGCTTGGCATATCGTTACTTATAAAAGTTTATTGTAACAATTCTTTTATTTATTGTTTATGCAGTTTAAGTTTAATTTACATGTTGAAACCTGTAAGAAAGAACATTTTTTATTTTTATTAAACAATATACAATATAATAAAATATTTAAAATTATATTATTTATTTTCCTTTTACTTAGTAAAATACATTATTTCAGCATGCATGGCAGTCACTACAAGTCTTATTTTAATTGGTGAAACCAGAAAGCCAAAAAAAACCCACCAATCTTTAGACAATATACAATATCACATAATATTACACTGTTTTTATTACACGTTTGCTGCTGGTAATGGTGTTATTGAGTCCTACCTGTCACAACATTCCATGCTCTTTCTTTTATAAAATCCTTCTTACAAAATAGGTTTGATCATAGTAAAACCTACAAACAGTTTGCAGCAAAGATATAATTTAATGTAAAACATGTTGAAGGTTAGCGAACAGGTTGTTAAATAATAATATTATTAAACAATAATAATTCCTTTAATAATAAGCTGTTTCCTCACAAAGCAGTTTATTCAGCTTGGTGAAACCTCTCCTCCTTTGACATCCAATAAAAACAGCATCTGGTCTCGGGTTACAGGTTTTTAGTGATAAAATTGCAGGCTTGCCTTAAGCGGCTCTGGCATCATCTCTTTAATCAGAAGATGTTACCTTGGTGGAAAGCTGCAGCTTTTTTCATAAACAGATTCTATATCCACTGATCCAGTTCACTAGGGTAAAGTCTATAAAATTGTGCATGCCTACTGTGCACAAAAGGTATAAGGCAGGCACACCCAACCTCTCCTTCATTCTTTGAAGGTAGGGTAGACAATTAGCTTGCTATTAAAATAAATAGCAAGCTAGCTTTGAAAGTATAAGATCCCACCCTCCCTGCAGAGAGCTTTTCAAGCGCCTCTTCCAAAACTCACACCCTGCATCAGTTGGAAATAACATACTGTGACAAAACATACTGAATTGGATAAAGTACACAGCAAAATAATGTTGGAAGACTTAACACTACGAAATAACACTTTACAGGTAAACATGCAGGTCTAATTTTAATAGTGTTCAGTCAACACTAACAAAAGTGCTGCTTATACAAACACTGTGTGAGTGTCAATTTTAAACAATAAGGATGAACCTTCTGTGCATAATACGGTTAGGGTTCCTGCTGAACATCTGTGAATTACTGTGAGAAAACAAATCCCTGTCACTGTCTCCATCAGAAATCATGTATATTACATTTTCTTTAAAGAGCATATAATTATAAATGCCTGCTTTAGTATTTGCATGACACCAAAACTAGCACTTTTAATACTATTAAATACAAGCTAACTTGCGATCTTAGTTAACAAATGATATTTTGACAAATGTATACTCCTACAATGAGCCAATTTAAGCTACTCTTTAAGATTCTTGTAAAAGTTGAGAACCATATTGTGCACAGTTAAATAAATAGACAGAACTTATGTATTTACCATTTCTTAAATTAGAAATAATCATACACACAAACAATATTATATAAAGTACAGACAAATCCAGTCAAGTCAATTGAAAATGCTCTGCACATGCAAAGATGTTTATTTTATGCGAACACCCAAAATAAACGTGGTAAAATAAAAAATAAAAGTGGTAAAGCATGTAATGGTTGTAACTAAACATCAAATTTTAACAGTGGCTCCTCCACACTGAGTTTTTATCACTCAATAATTTGTTTTGTGCCTATTAAACAGTACGTTTAATATGTGTGGGTGCAATATACTACATTTGCCTTGTTTTCATTGTCATGTGACCTGTATGTTCGTTGACCTATAACGTAGTAACAACAGCCACAAAAACAACTAGACCTAGACTAGATCTTGAATCACCTAGACTAGATCTTCACTAGACTAGATCTTGGATCACAAGAAATACATTTTTTGGTACCTTACATCACACACACTAAAAAGAGCCACAATGTGCACATTTTTCCGTGTTTTTATTTTATTAACTTTTTGAATCTGGCAGTCCACTAGACCTGGTTGGATCTGGATATTTCTCGCCTAATGCTTTTTGTCTGCTGAGATTTTGGACATATTATACCTTATGCATATTGATTTTTTACGTACTATATTGTATGGAAGTAGGTATGGAAGTAGGCAAGACACAGCCATAAACATGCTGATGACAGGAGATGAGCAGGGTGGCCAAAGGTTGTACATGAATATATATAGCTATTTACTTACTGATTGCTATCATGATGTGAAGAGATTTTCAACCAGCATAACAAAAAAAATTCAGAAAAGATTTACCTACTGTACCTTAAACGTTATTTTATGTGTTGTTTTGATATCTTCTTGCAAATGAGGGCACTTCCTGTATTGCTATCCAATGTTACCCTTGCATATTTTAACTAAGCTAGCCATGTTACATATTTTTTTTCTAATTGCTAGAGTAAACCAACAGCTGTAACAGCACTAAATGGCCATGATAATAAGATAGGAAATGCTCGTTTACTTTTCTGTTACTTTTCTGTCTCTTGACAGTGATTGGGATGTAGCCTTACATGGGTGTGAGTCTTGATGTATACAATTGATACAGTATGTCAGTACTTACCAAGAGCACTTTGTTGTTTTATTTAGGTTCATAGGCGCATAGACTTTGCTTATATGTTTTTCTATAAGACTGTTCCCTTTCAAGAACTCGATCTGCGTTGAAACGCTTTGGGAACGCCTCCAGCGTTTATGCGCTCTGACAGGGTGACGTCACGACCAGGAAGCTTAAAAGCACATGCGCTGAGCAAACCGGTAACTTCTGTCATTCAGCAAAGCGCTCCGTGTGAAATTTGTCTGTCCCTGCATTGTTTGTCTGTCTTGACAAAGGGGGTAGAGCATAACACTCAACTTTGTAGACCGTGTGTTTTTCCTCACCCCCCATAGAAAGACTATCCACGGGGGTATATATGCGGTTGTGTGTTTTGGGAGCAAAGCACGCTCAGTCACCTCTCGAGGGAGCTGACTGCCCGCTTGCGAGTGGGTCTCAATGCGTTTGCTTCGCTCTGGAAGGCTCTCTTTGAGGAGAGTCATGGCAGTGGTCTTAAGGCTCTGGCTCTGCTCTCCAAGTCGCTGCACAATGCAGTGCTCGGGGGCAGGGAGGACACGGCCCGCAGGGCAGGCTGGTGCCTTCGTGCACACCATGGCGGTGTTACAGGCATACCAAGCCGACCTGCTGAAAGAGATGAGGGTGAGGGTCTCACGTTTGAGAACATGTTAGAACCGCCTGTCGCCAAGACAGAGGTCTATGGCAGCAGTTTCTTCCTTATCGCCCTCACTCTCCTGGGGCTGCTAGATGGCAGCCCCCAGCTATGTACCAACTCCTCCTACAGGGACTCATAAAAAAAGAGTGTTGCATCCCGTTCCCACCCCCTTAACGGTGCAGCTGACGCAGTGCCCTGGGTTGAAGTCCGGAAAACCAAGACAGGATCTGAGGACCGTTTGGTTTCAGAGAGGGCTTTGGCCAAGTGGTCCTGACAATTACAAGTCAGGACCTCAGAGGGCAGCCCCTATCTGGGGAACAGCGGTTTACATCTCATTACACAATGCCCGCACCTCCTCAATGCCCTCTGGAGGCCAGGCTGTTGACCCTGACACTTCGGGTGCTTCAGGGCACAGCTGCCTTGGATAACAGCGCCCCCCAGTGTTTGCCAATTTCAGCAAGCATGGGGGAAGCGCATGAGTGAGTTTGAACCCTTGGTGAGTTTGAACCGGAAGTTCCCTGCAGGGTTTCCTTTACAGGGCACCGGTCTATTCATCCCAAAATGCCAGAGACCAGTCTCAAGAGATTGGTTCCTTTAGAGAGAATCTGGCAGCCTGGTGAAGGTTACCACACATGTCTCAAGGGGTCCTGCGCACAGTAGAACTAGGCTCAGAATTTAATTCTATTACCATCCGCCTACTTTCGGGGGGTTCTCTCCACATTAGTGGATCCAGCGCAGGCTCTGGTTATGGGGCAAGAAGTACAAACTCTCCTGAGGAAGGAGGCCATCGAGGTGGTCCCTCCTCAGCAATAAAAGTTAGGGCTCTACAGCTGTTACTTCTTTGTTCCCTAGAAGGATGGAGGGTTGCGTCCTTTTTTAGATTTGCGTCTCCTGAACCACTCAGTCATGAGACTGAAGTTTAAGATGCTGACTGTGAAACAGATTGTGTCCCAAATCAGGTCAGACGACTGGTTTGTCACGATAGATCTGAAAGATGCATATTTTCATATACCCATCCTTCCTCAACACTGGAAGTTCCTGAGGTTTGCTTTCAGGGGCAAAGCTTACCAATATTGGGTTCTTCCTTTTGGCCTAGCACTCTCACCCGGTACTTTCACTAAAGTTGTGGATGCAGTGCTGGCTTCCCTGCGACACCAGGGCATCCGCATACTTAATTATATAGACAATTGGTTGATATTAGCTCACTACAAAGCAGGTGGTAGTTCGGCATTGAGATGTCGTTCTAACCACATGAAACAGTTGGGGTTCAGACTTAACACTGAGAAAAGTGTGCTTCTCCAGCACAGAGAACAACTTATCTGGGTGTAGTTTGGGATTCGACCATGATGCGGGCACATCTGTCTCCTGCTCGAGTAGTTTCAATCCTAAATACAGTCACGAGAGTCAAAGAAGGTCAGTCACTCACTGTGAAGCAGTTTAACAATTGCTAGGTCTCATGGCAGCTGCGTCCAATATGATTCCATTCTTGCCTGCTGCACATGAGGCCCTTACAGTAGTGGCTAAAAACCAAGGGGTTTTCCGTGAGGGGAAATCCTTCCGCAAATCAAGGTCACACGGCACTGCCTTCGGGCCTTAGATACATGGAAGAAACCTTGGTTCCTCACTCAGGGCCCGGTACTGGAAGCTCTTTGCCGCCGTGTCTCACTTGCGACAGATGCATCCCTCACCGGTTAGGCCGCGGTCATGCATCCCTCACCGGTTAGGCCGCGGTCATGAGTGGCCGCCCTGCCCTTGGTCTGTGGAGAGGTTGCCACCTTTCTTGGCACATAATTGTCTGGAGATGTTAGCAGTATTCTACGCTCTCAGGCATTTTCCTCCCAGATCTGAGAAGACTGCATGTGTTAGTTCGCACCGACAAAACAGCTGTGGTATCTTACATCAATCACCAAGGAGGTCTGCGCTTGCGCCCTCTTTACAAGTTGGCGCACCAGATCCTTGTGTGGTCCCAGGGAAAGCTCCTCTCGCTGAGAGCGGCTTATATCCCTGGGCATCTCGATGTAGGAGCAGATGTCCTGTCGAGGCAGGGGCCGAGGCCCGGGGAGTGTTGCTTCCCCCCCGAGGTGGTGAAGCAGATATGGAGAATCTTTGGGCAAGCCCAAGGGGGCCTCTTCGCCTCTTAAGAGACAGCGCAATGTCCCCTTTGGTTCTCTCTAGCTCATCCAGCTCTTCTGGGGCTGGATGCCATGGTACAGACTTGGCCGAGGCTTTGTCTGTACGCCTTTCCCCTGATTGCTCTGCTCCCGGGAGTTCTGGAGAGAGTCCGCCAGGACGTGGTATCTGTGCTCTTAGTGCGTGGTATCTGTGCTCTCGAACCGACCCTGGTTCTCGGATCTCATGGCTCTCCTGGATGGCTCACCTGGGGAGATCTTCTCGCATCTCATTTGAGTCCTCTGGTATTCCCCTCACCTAAGGGGACCAAGGCTCACTCTACCCGTGGTATGGCGGCCTCTAAGGCCTTTTATGCAGGTGTCCCAATTCAGGACATCTGCAATGCTGTGGGATGGTCCACTCCCTTAACCTTTGGGGCACTATGGCCTCGATATCCGGGCCGCTCCTGGCTCTTCTGTCCTCATGCCTTGACTGTGCAATTTTATACAGGAGGCAGGGGAACCTTCGTTCTGGTGAAGTGGGCATCTCGTTCCCAAAGCGTTTCGATACAGCGTCTCGTTCCCTTTAGGGAACCTGGGTTACATACGTAACCTGAGACATTTTTTCTTTCCAATTGTTGGGTTAATCCAGTTGGGTCATGCTGTTGTGTTATTTTCTGAGCCTTGTGTAATTTTTGTAACCAGATTACGGCTTTTAAAAACAAGTTCATGCCAATTTAACTAGATGGTGTATTTGAGTCAGTTGAAATATTGTTGCATGTCAGTTGCATGTTGTTTGTTTTACCCTTGTATTCTTACAAGTGTTTCTTCTGTTTTTCTGTTCTTTTTTTTCTTTAACAGGTTGTGACCAACATGGTGGGATTTCTGGGGAGATGCTGAGGTCACAAAACCATTCCCTTTTGTCCTTGGCCTTCAAGGACATCAAGGACATTGGATCTGTGCCATCAAGCCTTTGTTGTTTTTGGCAGTCTACAGCAAAACATTATTATATGTTTTAAACATTCATTTTCCTAAGCAGTGCGCACCAGTTTAGCAGATCGTTGTCTACAAACTTCCAGGAACAGAATCCCCTTCTGTGTGGTGGAAGGGGACAGACGTCTGTGTGGTTGTTTGTCATGCAAGTTAATTATCTTTTTTATACTTATGCCACCATATTCTTTTGCCATATTCTTTTTCTTTTCGTGTTGAGACACAACCCCAAGAAGAGCATGCATACAATTCTGAGAACAAATTTTCTAGTGGTAATTTGGGACTTCACAACAATGCAGGCACAAGTATCTCCTGCAAGTATCTCACTGCTGCTGTGAGCAGAGATGCCGCCAGCATATAACAGTCATCCAGATGCAAAGGTTGTTAGGCCTTATGGCAGCAGCAGCCAATGTAATTTCACTGGGCTTCATTAAAGACATTTTGCATCCTAGACCAAACTATATCCCCAAAGTGTCCACTACTGCTGGTCACCCGGTGGTGCTTTAGGCCTTCTGTCCTCTGCCATATGAGTTGCTGGAACAGGAAAGGCTTCACTTTTTCTGTCCAGATACAGATTTGAGAATCTATGTCCACTGCTTAAGCCAGTGGCATAAGACCTCTAAACTCTTAATCTGTTTTCCGCCGCAACTCAGGTACTGCAGTCACAAAACAGCACTTATGAGGCCTGTGACTTAGTGTCACCTCTGGGCATTAGAGCCCATTTTACCAGGAAGGTAGCATCATCTAAAGCACTGTCTAGGGGAGCATCTCTATGTGATGTTTGTGTTGTGATAGGCTGATCCTCTCTGCACACAATCATTAGATTTTACAGCTTGAATTTAACTCCAGGCATTCAGGTCCTCCTGGGTTGACAGTCTATTTTCTGCTTTTGATGTTTTCTGTGCCAATGTTTCCCAGAATCTGGGGCAGGCCTTCCTTCACTTTGGTGTATTGAGTTCCCTTGAAAGGGAAAGTCTCAGGTTATCAGAATCAGAATGAACTTTATTACCAGGTACGTTTGCACACACAAAGAATTTGTTTTAGTGTAGAACTTTCCAGTGTAACAAAATAACAGTGACAAGACTGCAAAGCAAATTTGAAAAGCTAATTTGAAAAGCACAGCAAATTTGGAGAGCAAATAATAATTATGTGTATTAAATAAATAAATAGATGTATGGTAGTTTTGTGTGTTCCATGTTTTATAGTCAAGTGTTCATAACGTAGATTGCTTAAGGAAGGAAACTGTTCCTGTGCCTGGCCGTTTTGATGTGCAGTGCTCTGTAGCATCGACCAGACGGTAACAGTTCAACGAGGGAATGGGCTGGATATGAGGGGTCCAGTGTGATTTTGCCAGCCCTTTTGCTCACTCTGGATAAATACAGTTCTTGGAGAGTGGGGAGGGGTGTACCAGTGATTCGCTCAGCAGTCCTGACTATCCTCTGTAGTTTTCTGAGGTCAGATTTGTTAGCTGAGCTGAACCAGGCATTTATTGATGTGCAGATGGTGGATGATGGTCAAGTAGAACTGTTTCAGCAGCTGCTGTGGCAGGTTGAACTTCCTTAGCTGGCGAAGAAAATACAACCTCTGCTGGGCCTTTTTGACAATGGACTCAATGTGTTTCACTTCAGGTCCTGAGAGATAGTATTGCCCAGGAACCTGAATGACTCCACTATCGTTACAGTGCCGTCCATGATGGTGAGTGGGGGGTGTGCAGGGGGGTTCCTCCTTATGTATGTAAAAAAGTGAACTGTTCCCCTGTGAACTGTGGGGGTTATGTATATAATCTGGTTCCTTAAGACAGCTGTATCGCTTTGCCACACTTCGGTCTTGCCTGCACAGCCTTCACTCAGACTTAGAATCTGATTACGTATTTTCTAGGTGCCTTTTAAAAGGCTTTGTGCTGCGCAATGCTATTGTGACTTGCCTATAAGTAGGCATGATTTTATACGTGTTCAGAACGCTTGAAGCGCGTTCCCCATAGCGTCAAGCCATGTCGTATTCCCTGTCTCAGGGAACTGGGTTACTTACATACTCATTTTGTGACACCTCAAAACCTTGAAGTTAGATAAACCTCATCCCAGAAAAAATAGTCACTTTAGTAGTGTGTTTTGACATGCCGATGAAATGCTGACTGGGAAGACAGGTGCAGAAATTAGGTAACATATGTGAAACATAATGCACATTTTTAACAATAAAGCATGAAAATCTGTTCTATTACACCTCAAACAAAATCAAGACTTCAAAAAAAACATAATAGGACCCATTTAAAGACACCTAATATAAATGGGGAACAGTTCACTTTTTTACATACTTGTACAAGTCACGTTTTAGTGTCTTCAGATTCATTTTTTAAAAAATCACTTTCATCATCAACATCAAGCACATGCAGCTCATAATTTCCCTTCATTACTTTTTCCTTGTTCTCTGTGCTGGTTTTCAGCGCTCTTCTGTTACAAGTCTTATTCTGATGATATTCCTGATAGATTACACTGAAAGCCTGTGCAGCCTCTACAGATACTTTCAGCTTTCCCACAACTTCCTGTTCTTCATCCACACTGACAACTGAAGACAAGAAAGTGAGACTTAATAATGGTTCCTTAAGTCATATACATACGTTCTTAAATTATTTCCATGCCATTTTAAATTGACTAACTTACCATCGATTCGTTGTTCAATAACATCATTTCCTGTCAGAAGAAGTTGACGTAAGTCCAAATAGGCATAGCCAACATCTTCACATTCTTCCTGCTCGTTCACAGGCTCACTGACTACAGTGAACTTTAACCTACATGATATGTGGAAAATCTTTATCAATCTATATTAAATGAAGTTTTGGTTATTATTTTTGCCAAGTGAAACAGTTTGATGAAATACAGTTCATTGTTACTGTTTTCTCCATTTGCTCTGTCTACATCTCTTTACCTGCCCTGGTTGGGATCAGTGCCTTCCAGCACAGTGTAGAAGTAATGTCTCAGAGGAGCTGCCTCTGTGGAATCTACATGGATAACTGTCAGAGCAGAAAGTGAGAATAAAACATGAAATAGAACTTTTATTTTTATAAGTAATGGCATTCATAAGCTCAGTTACTATATCTCTCTTGGTATCAATGGCCAGAAAAGACATACTGTTTGTTTTTAGTCCTTTCAAATATAACCCCATGATATGTGATAGAAATAGAAATCAAGCACCTATGGTTAGAAAAATTTGGAATGAAGAGCTTGTCATTTTTTGGACAGGGCCTAAGGCTACCTTCAACCTAACATCCTTACCTCTCATAAAATTATAGTGAACTTCCTCTCCTTCAGTTGGTTTACGCAGAGACATGGGAGTTTCTGTTGTTTCCATGGGAACACCAAGCAGGCGGTACTCTACATAGACTTGATGCACTGATTGGTCAAGTGCAACATTGGAAGAGGGATTAAAAGAGAGTGACAGGATTTCCACTCTGAGTCTGTCTCCCTGTGAGACACAAAGAAAAATGTCTGATTTGACAACATAGCACAGATTCTTACCCCTTGTACCTAGAATCACAAAGTCCACTAAAGGCAGCAGAGCATTTTTGTATTTGGCTTTTGGACTGAGCTTTAGTGTGCCAGAGGAGAACTGTCCCTACCGTTCAGCCTGGTTTTTATAAAAAGTTTTTTTTCTCCATTTTCTCCATTTGGTTCTTTGCCACTGTCGCCCTGTTGGCTTCCTTACTGGGAGTCTGCCGACATTAGCTGTTGTGTTATCATTTAATAATTTTATTTTTAATTTTCTTCCTTTTTATATATTTTCATTTTCACATTTTTATTTTACGGTTAAATATCCTTGGATATTTTTTATTTGTACATCTGCTTTGCAACAATGTGCCATTGTGAAAAGCGCCTTTTGAACTTTAGGACCTGAAACAGTCTATGCAAATACGTAAACACAAACCTAAAGATATGCATGGCTGATAGTATTCCGGCGCCGTGCCGGGTCGCCGGCGTACCGGCATGACTGCGAAAAAAAGGGTTCGCCAGAGATCTAACAGACATTTCTCCGCATCTAACGGGCGCAGCTTTCATTTCAACCACACTAACAATAGGCCTACTAGCCAATCAGAAATAGGGTGGGGGCGGGCCTTGGCAAAACAGATTGATTCAGATCCAGCAGTGGCATCTAAGTGTTTCCCATACTGTCACCGTAAGTCAAAGGACAAATGGTATAGTTGGCAGGAGGTTTCAGGTTTGATATTCATTGGATATTTGATCTCAAATTTCCCCACATTCGGATTTGACAGCAAACTTCAGTTAAGAGATCAGGGTTACATACAGTTCACATCATTGTCATGTTTCAAACAAAAAACAATAAAAAAATTTGTCGCTATCGATTTCCGTACAAAAACCAATTTAAAGCAGCTCGCCCTGTGTAAGGGAGCGTCAACAAATGACAGATTTAAAGTGCGTGCTTTTAGAGTAGACAGTCACTCACTGCTCATTAAAACGAAACATATTCTATGAAAATCAACTAAACGATATTTATCCATCCTGTTTGCTGTTCTAGCCTACTCCCTATTCCAAACCATTACTTACTACAGCTGAGGTTTTACTGATATGTAATTTATACAATCATGGAAGTGGATTAATTGTAAGAAATATTAACCAAAAATCAGCAAAACAACCTTTTCCTATTCTGATTGCTGTAGTACCTTCCAATTCACACCACCTAATTACTACAGGTGGAATTTTCTTGATATATCACTTTATACAGTCGTGGGAGTGGATTATTCATGAAAAATATTCACCAAAAATCTATAAAAATTACATTACATTTACAAAAATTAAATTAAATTACATCATTTACAAAACTTTTAGTTGGTTTGAACAAACAACTTTAGGATTAAAGTTTTATCTACACATCACAATTGCACTGTAAAAGTTCTAAAACTGTACTTAAAGTAAATGTGCATATTTTTCACATATGTTTAAAAAATGAATCTGTGTCTTTGTTCATGTTTGTTGGTCAATGGTTAGGCTGCTAATCAAATGTTGTTTTTTTCATCAAATGATGTTTTTTTCATCAAATGAAAAAAAGGCTCAGGATTTTTTTTCACTATCAGCCCTGGATATGGTAGCTTGAATTACATGCCACTGCATGAATGTACTGTGTTATGTATTGCAGTCTGACACATTTAAGTAAGCACTGCATTTTCAGCATTCTTACTGTGAACTGTCATAATGGAACAACAGGTTGAAATGACACATAGTTCCCCCCCTGAGGTTATCACAATGACATGAAAGCAGTTTGTTAAATCAGATGCTTGCAATTGGCTGGCCAAGTATTTGCCTTTTTATTTGCTTTGATGCATATTATTTTGATTATTTTAATACTTCATTGCAGATAGTTATTAATTGGCTGTATAAATTACCTTTTTATGTGGCTTTGGTGGGTGAGGAACTACAATGACATCACTTCCATTTGAATCTCTGGATTCGTCAGACTGAAGGTTGTCAGTGTCACTTTGAACTATTTGGAGAAGTAACAAAAAGTTTAAGTCCATTGTTTTATAACTTGGGTAATGAATAGGTAATTGTCAAAAAAACTCACTTTTGCCTTCAATCTCCTGATCTTCATCTTCCTCCTGCTCATTCATTATAATTTCCTTCAAAAGAGATTGTGGGAGTATAACTGACAGACTCTTAAACACATATTGTATGGATACTTGTATATACTTAAAGCTGAAATCTGTAACTTTTTTGGTTAACAATTAACAATCAGTTACTGACCAAATACATAACGGTCTCCTTTCCTCAACCACATTGGCAATGATACGCTTATAATATTGATTTATAATTTTAGCTCTCCCATCCAATTTCCAGTAAAAGTCAGTTTGGCTTCATTTGACTTCAACAGATGTAAAGAAAAGTATGTAAAGTAACCTGCTAATTTGTTTAAAACAAAGAAGGCAATGGAGAGGCAAACATTACAGATTACAGCTTTAATTTTAATCTATTTAATCTAATTTCTTTACCTGTACTCTTGACTCACTATGATCATTCTTTTGGCTGCGAGTGATACTTGGCTCTGAGATTGATGGTCTAAAGTCCCTTACTCGCTTAGACTCAGGTGACTTAGTAAACATGGCAGCAGTCAAGTGAGGTGACTTTGTGGATGCTTTGTCCAGAATGGGCAATGCTGCAGTGCATTGTTTTCGTCTAACTGGCCTTAAAGGTTGGACAGAACTAGATGGAGATGTTCTGGCATATAAGGTGTGTTCAGATACCTGAATGGGTGTAACTCCTTTAGGAGTTAGGGACTGAAGACGTGCTGTTAAGCCTCTTGCAGGGGTTCTTGTAGACATGGATGGTTGAAGTTTAGCTGACTTAGGTCTATGGTCTGATGTATGCTGTAATTTGAGATTACACACATGTGGAATAAAGCAAATGTCGACAATTCAGGTCAAAATATCAATAAACATTAATATCTTGATGGAATGTTAGAACAGAGTATATTTTAATGATTTTGCAGGTAGCTTTCAAAACATGGTCCATTTTTATCCCTTACAGATATGGTGCATTTTCATAATGTAGAATTACTGTAATTTATGACTTCAAACTATTAATTTCATACAAGATCAAAGTTCTCTAACTTTGCAGCTGTGATGTAAAAATAACCAAAATGGCAGCAGCCTGAATCCTCACCCTGGGCTTTGTAGTGGATCTCTGCACTGGGATCTCTTTCTGCAGTTCTTTCTTTCCTATTTCTTTTGAGGGTGCCTCAGGTGACTGGAAAGGATACTTCCACCTTAGAACAACTCTCACTATTCCTCTTGGACTCCCAGCAGGGTCTCGAAGTACATAGTCACCTGACAGATAGAAGTTAACCCTGTAAATGAGATTTGTTTTTCTAGACTTTTGTAGTTAAATTTAAGCTTAAATTTCTCTACTGTATCTAGGCTGATTGTTTTAACACCCTAGTTTAGTAGTTACCCTGCATAAAGATGTTATTAAAACTCGTTGGTTTAGGCTATTGTTGTACTTTTTTGTAGCTTGGCAAAGTCAAGATAAGCAGAAATATTTTAGATCTATCACTATTCGTTGCCATTTAAAATACTGTTAGGCTGTTTAAACTGGAAAAATAGGTTTGAGAGTGAGCGGGGCTTAAATGCAGAGAGAAATAAACTCTGTCCAAATTGCAAGAACCAACCAGAATAACAGGACAAACAAGAAACAAATAAAAGAACAAACAGAACAGGCAAACAAAAAGGGTAAATACACAGAAGGAAGGCATACACTGAACAGGTAACTGTAAAAAAATATAACACACCTTAATAATAATCAGTTTAATTATGAAGTTGAATACCTTTGATTGGTCTCCCAGTTGCAAGGGCCTGTAGTGGGATTGGTGTCTTTGCCAGGTATGTGGGAGGTGCCTGACTTTCACTCTCATCGAACACATATATCCACAGGCTGCTCACATTCAAATATTCTAAAACATTTATAGTCACAGCTACTGGATAGCTCTCTGAGTCTTCAAAGACAGGATCTGCACAGCATTTAACTATGGGTGTGGAATGAGGTGGTAGGTCGTAAAAGCGGTAGGTTAAGTATGCATTAGGAAGCAGTCCTGGCCAGCATGTACTAAGTCCCACACAGCGTTCCAGTACAACCTCAAGCTCATTGGGTATTCCTCCACCATAATCATATATTTCCTGCAACACAGAAAATAAAAGGTTTAACGCAGTTTAATTAATTAAAAACAGATTTAATTGTAACACACTAGCATGCACTAATGTCCAATTATACACTGTAAAACTGTGATGTAAATTTACAGTGAAATCTGAACAGTATTTTCCTGCATTAATGTCATACAGTTGGCTGGTCATGGCTGCATCTCTCTTCTAGTTCTACTCAACCTTAGCACACCCTTCGACACTATTGACCTAAGCATTCTGTTAAATAAGCTTGAAAATTATGTTGGCATGAATAGAACTTCACTGGCATGGTTTAAATATTTATTTGTTGCTGTGAGTGAAAAGTTCAGTTCAGTATGTCACAAGTTCAGTATGGAGTGCCACAGGGCTCAGTGCTTGGGCCTTTACTTTGGTATGTTAATGATACTCAGCTATACATCACTTCAAGGCCAAACACAATGAATAACTTCACTAAACTAACAGAATGTATAATCAATATCAAAACTTGGATGACTAGCAACTTCAGTAAATTCTAGTAAATTCAGACAAAACAGAAGTTTTAGTTATTGAACCAATATCTTTCACACGGAACAACCTAGAATACTGTCTTACTCTTGATGGGTGCTCTACAACGCTAGCTTCATCAGCTAAGAATGTGGGTGTCCTTTTCGATAGCAATTTTTAAAACCACATTTCCAATATTTTACCTTAAAAATATATAAAACTACCACACATGCTCTCTATGTCAAACACAGAAAAATTAATTTATGCATTCATGACATCAAGACTTGATTATTGCAATGCTTTACTAGGTGGATGCCCTGCAGGTGTAATTCAAAACTCCAGCTAGTTCAAAATCAAAATCAGTTCTGTCAACATTAAATCAGTTATGGTTCTTTTGATCGCTCCACCTGTACTTGGATAACTGTGGCAATTCCAGAGCTAATACGTGCTCTGAGCGTATCTCAAACCCATGGGTGAGGACCTATTGGAGGGCAAGTATGGTGCCAGCAGCCACGGTAATTCCAGCCCCAATAGCGTATATTAAAGTTGCTGCAGTTAAAAAGCTCATAGTTGGATCTTGGGAGCAGGCCGGAGGTCCGCTGCGAGGCGTTACACCGCCTGTCCCGGACCTCTGCCTCCCGGCGCCCCCCGGATGCCCTTAGCTGTTTCTTTCAATAAACGCTGCGTATGGATCTCTGTGCCCTTGACTCTTCATTACACTGTTTATTTGGCAGACCATTTATTCAAATGGTCCAAATGTGTTTTAGTTTTTATTGATTCAGTCAATACTTTATTTATAAACAATAAACTATAAACATAGTATCGATAATTTGTTTTATTAATATACATCTTACACATACTATTTGCAATAATATTGTATTATGCGTTGAACATGTTTGAAAATCATTGTTCTGTTTTATATAGTGCTATATAACTAAAATTGAATTGAACTGAATACAGTGTCATACTGTAAACTGCAAAGGAATATAGGAAAAAAAGGTTATATTTTAACATTTAACAGTAAAGTTTTTCAGTTAAAGACATTTAACATTTTAACGGAATGCCATTATTTGCAGGAAGTTGCTTACATTGTGCCCCTTTATTGTAAACAAGATATGTTTACAAGATAAACTAGATAAGATAATACATTGTGAATTTATGTGTAGGCTTTAGGCATTAGTGAGCTTTGGCTCACTTTTCAAATATTAGTTTGCATGGACGGCACCATTTACATGTGGGGCCCGTGTGGGTATGTAATGTCCCTATGTCAACTGCCTGTGTGGGTTTTATGCAGGATATCACGTGTGTAATATCCTAATATCAAGTGTTAGGTGGGCCCAACTAGAAAACATTTGCATCTGGGTCTCATCTTAAGCTCTATATGGGTGCAATATAAGGGTTACATGAGCTGGGTTGCAACATTATTGTGGTCTCATGGGTTGACCACATTATGTAAAGGGCCTATGCCCACTTGCCACACATGAGTTTCAAACAGAATTACACTGGGTGTTTTGGGTATTATTTGGGTGAGCCCAACTATGCAATATGCATTATAATACAGAGTGTAAAAACTGACATTGAACTATGTTGCAGTTATTTAAATAATTAAGTGATTAATTAAGTGACAGTTTAGCTATAGTTATTGTTTTATTAAAAAAGTTCATTTAAATGTTCATTTACAATTATGTTGATTAATGTTTCCTTTAATTTGGCATATGACCCTTCATTAAATTGATTTGAGCAACTGCAGTACTGTTTCACATAAACACATGTACATTGATATGGAAAAAGACTGATGAAGAAAAATTGAATAGAATGAGATGAAGAAATGTTACTCACAATTAAACAAACAAAAACACAATTGTTACAATAGGAACATTCCCATAACACATTAATACCATATAACAAAGTAAACAGATTGCCTTTTAAAATGCAACAACATCTTCTAAATGGCCATTGAGATTTATACATCTGACAGTCCGTCAGGGTCCTTGCTTCCTTGTTTGGAGTTTTTACTAAATTATTGTGTCAGGATCATGACAGTCTTGTTTTTGTGTTTTATTTTTGTGAATTGCTATTATTATTGAGTTTCATATAATGTTATTGTCTATAAGTAATGCAATTGTTTAGCCCCTCTGTGTGCTAAAAGTGGTGAAAAAGCTGCATTTTCTAAAAGATGTTTTTTTGCTTTTAAAGCATGTTTGAAGTTAGGAATAATGTACAGCCAGGCGATTGTTATTGCAAAATAAACTCTAAAAGGGTGTTCAGGCAACACATTATTAATGTAGAATTACACAATATAACAGTAGGATTCTGTGTTTGATAATAACTGTACTATACTGTGAATGTGGTTAAAAATACAGTATGAGCCTAGCAATGCATCTTCCTGTATTTTTTTCTGTAAATTATTCAAATACTGTTTATATACTTGTAAAACCTGTACTTTGCTGGTGAAATGACTGAAAGTTAATTACTCCAAATTTAAAGTAAAATATATTTAACAGTATAGCGTTTTATAGTGTAGAAAACGTCAGCGTCATAATATGGATATTTAAATGTCATCAGTTCATTATTCGTCACATACTCTATGACTTTCCATGGAAGACGTGACTATGTCCTGAAAATGTTTAAAGCTGTTCTTTTCTTAAAGCTCCAGAAATCGACAGATAATTGTAAAAGTATTTCATCTTTTTCTCCCTGCCTTGTGTGGCTTAAATAATGAAACTTGACTTATTTCCTCCTCATTTTTCCTTCTTTGTCAGAACTAAGGGTGTTTAGCTGTGGCAAGTTTAAATAACAAATATGAATTTTAAAGTTGCAATGGAGGACTATATTTTCAGCTAATAAACAACTTTATTTTCAGTCTGTTCTTCCGAATAGTAATTTGTTTTTTTGAAGCTAGTCATATCCTTTGGAAACAATATGCTTTTATTATATTGAAAAGAGCAGCTCTGAGATTTCTTAAAATACCTATTTTTGTGTTTCATGTAAAAAAAAATCATTTGTTTTGAACAACATAAAAATAAATGTCAATTTCTGCATAAAGTATATTTTAAGTTCTTAAATGTTCTGTAGCATATGGTACAGTATGTTGTGGCATTTACCTCTGGTTTCCCATGAGCCCATTCTGAATCTCTGGTGTGTCTTATAGTTATTCTAGCAGCTTTATCCATTTGTGGTTGTGTAATTTCCACCTGAGGGTATAAGCACACCCAAAACTCAAGGATACCTAAAACTTCTCCTTCAGCCCCTGCAAAAAAAAAAAAAAATACAGACCTATAAATTTGTATATAACTCTATTAATCAAGTGTGTAAAATGCACACAAATATTATAGTGTGTAAAATGACAAATATTTAGAATGAAAAATGTGACTTTTTAATATGTGATTTTTAAATGCAAAATATATTTCCTACCTGTGATGTTGGCTCTGTGTTTTATTCGTTCACCTCTGTGCTGTAGTGCACTCATCAAAGAGATCCTAGCTCTGCCACGTGTCATAAATCGCATCCCTCCGAGTGCCTGTTGCACTTCAGTGGTGATAGAATGACCCTGAACTGTAAGCTTTTCCAGGTCAAAATCAGAGAGTGCGTAATGTGATGTGAAGCAATATTTTGGCTGTTCTCCAGACATTAATGAAGTTGAGAGGGTCTCAAAGTCAAGAAAGCCAAAGGTGCAAAATGTCACCAACCCTTGGTGATCCCCTGTCTCTTGTTCCATGAGTCTCAGTCCCAGTGGTGTAAATGTGGCTCCTGTGAGATGGATTTGAAGAAGAGATTCTCCTTCATGCAGATGTGCAAATACAATGTCTTCTTCATTGGATTGGACTGATTGTTGTTCTAGTTCTGTCCAGGTGTACTGCAGTGGTATGGTCATTTTATAGTTTCTAGGACTATACACTAACTCTTTGAGCTGATCTAAAAGAATTGAGAAAAAGTATGCTGCCATTATACTTTTATTATTTACTGGAACTTTAGTAATATTATAGTAATAAGGGGGATCAGGGCTGCTTGTGCTGCTGCTCCAGGGCTCCAATGAATATTATTAAGGTTTATTGTTAAACGGCATGTTGTGAAATTATGTTGAATAAACTGACACAAACAGAAGCTTGTGTTTATTGACATTGATTTTAGAGGAGTACTAAAACTAAATACAATTATGTTGTACATAATTTAAACAGTAAAACAGCCTTTCTAAAAGACCCCAACTTCATTATTTGACAAATTAATGCTGGTCTGCTGTAACAACTTTATAGCTGTTTCTCTTACCTTGTAAATTTCTGATTTGAAGGGCTCTGCTTTTCAACAGTTTGTCCTTCACACCAGTTCTTTTCCTGTTCTCCTCTCTCTCTCTGTCAGACCTGTCCATAACCATTTTCATCTCATTCTTTAAAAGAAAGTGTTGAGGTATGTGAAGAGCATAGCTTCTGACCAGTATCACATTATGACATTATGTATCACAATGAGTATGTGTGTACCTGAAGGTCAGCATTTAGGCGATGCTGTAATAAAAGTAAATGTCGAGTTTTCTGGAGTTCTAGAACTATCTCTGAGTATGACGCCTGTATGGCAGTCAAGTCCCAAGATGTATCATCTAATCTTCTATCACTCTTCAAGAAGTCCATCACCCCTTCAGTTTCCTGCTGCATTCTGAAGGCCTAAGAGATATAATAAGAATGAGGTAGAAACAGTAGGAATAATTAAAATAATATTTAAAACCAGTTACATTTAAAACCAAAAGGCTTACCTTAATCTGCAATAAAGTTTCACTCAGATCTTCTACACTCATATCAAACTCCTAGCCAATAAAAAAACAAAAGACCAAAATTTAATTGTATTTCTGGACCTATTTTCTTTTTACAAAGTAAATAATGTCTGTATAAAACAGTAAATATTACTTTTGTAACTGAGTCTAGTTTCTCTTGTAAAGTTGTGACTTCCTGTCTGTGTTGTAGGACCTCTTGCTCCAAGCGGTCATGTTTGTCTCTGAGAGACATTACCATATCTAAAGAAGAAAAATTGAGGAGATTTTATGTGATTTTACGTAGTCTGAAGTAGTGGTTCTTGACCAGAGTAAGGTACAGTGTGTGTGGACCTGATTTTAAAACTATTGCCAAAAGTCTGAACAATTTTTGTACCTCTGTTCCATTCTTTCTCTTTCTGAGCTTCTTCATTCTCTTGTCTTAGTTTTTCCTTCTCCTGCTCCAGCATTCTTCTCTCTCTTATTTCTTCTTGCAACCTTTCTTCAAGCCGCTGTACCTTTCCTCTCCACCTCTCCTCTCTTAGTGATTCCCTTGTTTGCTGTTTATTCTCATGTGGTTCTTGATGGCTTTGGGTAGATAGAGTGCTACAATGGAAATCAATTAATTGATCTTTAGCTTTATGTGCTTTGTGTAAAAAAAAATACTGCATAATTTCTGTAAATAGCACAATGAGTTTGTCACCAGGGCACATACCTAAAACTTATGCATCTTAATTTTTTAGGGCCAAGGACAACATTTTAGGCTGTCTTTTTAACCCCCACAAAACCAGGCCTGACAAGTAGGCTATACCATAGTAGGCCTTAGTGGGCCCTTTGAAAGCTTGTGACAAAATTCCTAGTTGTTCCCCACTGTCAACGGTCCTTTATAAAACTAGTGAAACACTGACCTCTCCAGAAGTGAATCATAGCTCTTCTTTAAAAGGTTTCTCTCCCCCTCTAGGTCTAAAACCCTCTCCTGAAGCTGAAATACAGATGTTAGCATGAGATGGCAAACAAGATTGTTTTGGGAAAAATTGACAAGTGACAAATGAAGCAAAATGTGCAGTACCTCTCCCAGAGCTTGTAGTGAAAGTGTTGCAGTATTAAGCTGGCCCTCCAGTGTCAACACTCTTTGCTTTTCTTGTTTTAACTGCTCGGTCAGTTCCTCCACCTTTCCCAGCAGTGCTCCTTGACTCTCTTTTAAAGACCTTTGTCCCTTTATTGAACCATGCAAGCCAAAAATACACATTTGACCAAATAGGAAGAGATCTTCTTAAACTAGCACACACTTCATGTGGGTATGAACAACTTTATGCTGGTCAGTGCTGGTTTAGCTGGTAGACCAGATCAATCATGTTATTTCAAAGTTTTATAAAATTAATGGATGACAATAATGTTAGAAAAAGAAAAGGTTATGCTTACCTCCTCAAGCTGGTTTTCATAAGTCTTTAGTAAGAGCACAATAAAGGAAGGATGATTTGGTTTAATGCAAAAGCATAAATTGGAAAATATAATAGCATTGTTTTCAAAGTGGACAATACCACACAACATTCCTGAAGAAAGTAATGAATCTTTCTTTAAACAGATTAGATTAATTAATTACAATTAAACTATTATATCAGAATACAAGGTTATCAGTCTTTTTTCAGTCATATTAGTCCACACACTACGTAACTCTTCCCAGGCTAGGTGCATCAACTTTTAGATCCTACTCCCCAAGTAGTATACAATCTGAAACATGCACACATAACAATGACAAATTTAACAAATGGCTCTTTCAAAAAAAATATTTTTGTACTAATTTGCACAGAAGGGGGGGAAAAAGAGCATTGGGATGATTTGTCCCTGATATCACAATGACCGTTACTGCCAAACCAGAAGAATGACAGTCATGCAAGTGAAAACAATGAACTGCTGGGTCTGAGTCAGAGGTAGAGCCACTATATCAGTTCATGGAAAACTATCTGATCCCACCCAACAGTTGTCTGCTTTTGCAGTAAATACTCCATTTTTATCACCAGAACTTTAAGCTGATAGAGCATTTACAGTAGGTAGTGCTTGGTTTAATTCTACCCTGGTTTTGGCAGATGTTGCTTAGCCTATTAACAAAGAAGAAGATGGCATTTGTTATGCTAGTGAGCCATTGGCAATACTAGCACTTGATGTTTGGTCAAAGTATCACCTACCACATTTCAGCAACTGATCGACATTTAATGAAGATCCCACTAGTGCTATGCCATTACCTTTATAACATTATAAAGGCCATTACATGCATTTGTTACATTATATTTAAAATGTTGAGATGGGTGGAGCTACTTAGTGTTCTGTTGTGTACAATGAACACTGCTCAGTTTCTTGCAATTCCTGTATGCAATATTCTCTTCTTAGATTGTCCTCTTGTAAGGAACTTGTTTATGATTCTTAAGTTGTTTACCATATTCATTCCGTATGTCTGTTCCGTATGTACTGTTGTGTTGTTTCAAGTTTGCAATAACCAAATGCACATGCTTAAAAGCAAATGTATTTATGTTAAGTATATGTATAGTCCTCTGTCAGTTTTTCTGAGTTTAGATCTAGATATACACCTAGTTTAAAGATGCATAGATGTGTAGGTATATTACTCTCAGAAAGTAAGATATGTGTTTCTATGTTCAATGCGTAGAATCATGCGTAGAGTCTTTTGATGCACATTACAGTGTGCGGTACATATACTGAAATAACAATAAGATTCACTTAAACTTGAATTTAATTAATTCCATCTAGTGTTGTGTGGCTGTAACTCAGTTGTAGTTCCCTTTCAGGAACTCAAGCTGCATTGAAACGCTATGGGAACACCTCCAGCATAACCACGCTCTGAATCACATGTGAAATCAGTCCAATAGGGGGGCGATACGTCACAGACTTGGTGACGTCACGACCAGAATGCTTAAAAGCGCGTGCGCTGAGCAAACTGGTAGCTTCTGTCATTCAGCGAAGTGCTCTGTGTGAATTCTTATTTATTGTTGTCTGTCCTTACAGTTAGGATCATGCCAAAAGCTAAGGCTTGTTAGAAAGCATGCAGCACTTTAGACCATGTGTTCCTCCCTGCCCGTGCTTCATTACGGGTGGGAATACACACGTTTATGTGTTGTGTGTTTGGAGGGCTCTCTTTGAGGAGGGGTACGGGTACAAGGCGATGCCCCGGGTAGAGCAGACGTTAGCCAGCTATCTGTCTCCAGATGCGGCGTAGTCCTTGAAGGCTCCGGCTCTGCCCTCCAAGCCACTGCGCACTACCTCAACGCTGGTGGGCAGAGGGTACACAATAATGGGTCAGGCTGGTGCGTGCCTGCACACCATGGCGGTGCTCCAGGCATACCAAGCAGACCTGCTCAAAGAGGTTAATAAGGGTGAAGACATCACGTCTGAGGATGTGCTTGAGCTCAGAAGGACCGCTGATCTGTCTCTACATGCCACCAAGGAGACTGCCCGTGCCATTGGCAGGTCTATGGAAGTCTTGGTGGCAGCAGAGAGACACTTATGGTTGACCCTGTCCCAAATGAAAAATAAGGACAGGGTCTTCCTCCTGGACGCTCTGCTTGTGCCTTCTGACCTGTTTGGCAACTCAGTTAACATGGTTGTCGACAGGTTTCAGGAGGCCGTAGGCAAGCTAAGGCGTTCCAGCAGTTCCTCCCTCGCCGCTCTCAATATCTTGAAGCTGCTAGACGTCTAGCAGCCCCAGCCAAGTACAAGCTCCCCATACAGGGACACACAGAAGCAGAGTGTTGCAGAGTTGCACCCCTTAAGGGTGCGGGTGACACGACGCTCTGGGTCGAAGACCGGTGGTTCTTCAAGTCAAGACCGGAACTGAGGACCGTCTTGGTCTCTAAGAGGACTTCGACCAAGAAATCCTGACAATTACATGTCAGGACTTCAGAGGGCAGCCCCATCTGGGAAGCAGTGATGTACACCTCATCATACATTGCCCGTCTCTTCTCAGTGCCCTCTGGAGGCCAGCTGTCAACCCTGCCACTTCTGGTGTTTCAGGGCACAGTGGTCTAAAGCGAGCGATTCCTCCAGTTTCCGCCCAGAGACGTAGCGAACCTGGGGGGCTCACTACCTCCACGGAGGTCCCTAGAGAGATTAGATCGCAGACTCCCTGCTGGGTTTGCATTACAGGACACTGATCTACTCACTTTAAATATACCAGAAGCCAGTCTCGAGAGACTGGTTCCCTTAAGGGACCATCTGGCAGCGTGGAAGCTACTGACAGATGTGTCTCAATGGGTCCTGTGTACTATAGAAAAGGGTTACAGAATCCAGTTTGGTTCTCTCCCGCCTACTTTCGGCGGGGTTCTGGGCCACCCTGGTGGGGCCTGCACAGGCTCTGGTTATGGAGCGAAAAGTAAACACTCTCTTGAGGAAGGAGGCCATCGAGGTGGTCCCTCCTTAACACAGAGAGTCCGGGCTCTACAGCTGCTACTCATTGTTCTGGAGAAGGATGGGGGGTTATGTCCCATTTTAGGTCTGCGTCTCCTGAACCGCTTAGTTATGAAACTGAAGTTAAAGATGCTCACTGTAAAACAGGTTGTGTCTCAAATCAAGTCTGAGGACTGGTTTGTCACGATAGATCTGAAAGATGCATACTTTCACATCTCCATCCTTCCTCAACACAGGATACACCAGGGCATCCGCATACTCAATTATATCGACGATTGGTTAATATTAGCTTAGAGCAGTTGGCGGTTCGACATCAAAATCCTCTCCTTCTGGTCTCTCAATGCAATTGACACCATCTTCTCGAAGAGAAGCGTGGGTTCGGGGGAACCTGATTGTCCTGGCGGAACGTTCGCAGCGGGGTATACGATGGACGCGTGGGAGAAGTGGCGGGTTGTGTGCTTGGCGGCTCTTTCCGTGGAGGACATTGAAGACATCTACCTTTTCGGAACCATGATTACAGGTCTATTGCTGATTGGATTAGGCATTGCCCTGGTGTATCGAGAAATCAAGAAAATGAGGGCAGCTGTTCATAGCCCCACAAAGCTGCCTGCCATGATTGAAGCGGTGGGCAGAGCTGTCGGGACTCAGACTGTGGTTGTAAACCGCATTATGGATAACATCATGGCGAAGCTCAAGGCTTTGCAAATGGAAATGGATCGATTTGGAGACCAGAATGGACAAAGAGAGTAGTTGAGTAAATTGGAATGCGGCTAGTCGCCCCAAGCCCAACAATTGCAATCTTATCTGCTTTCGGCTCCCTCAACAGCAGTGGCCTCGGCCAAGGCCTCCCCCGACAGATCACGGCAGTGAGACGTTCTTGCACTCCTCGCCCCCACCTTACCGCCAGCCTGGTAAGCGGGTCTGTGTGTCCAGCGCTGTACTATAGCTGCAGGACCGGATGGCTGCTCGCCTACGCTGGATTACCCCAACCCCAAAGACTCCTTTACCTTGTCTTACATGTTGTAAAAGTGTCCTGATTATGTGCTTCTGTTGCTGAGGTGTTTTTTTCCTGTTCCCACACTATGCTCCCCTAAGAGCATAGTCTGGGGGTGGCTTTTTTTTCGCCTCACCTTTCATCATGTGATGCTGTATTTCTTTATATTCCTGTCTTCCCGTCCTGTCTACCCCCCTCATGTTAAATCATGTGTGTTTGTATTATGTGTGGATGGGTTGATTTAATTTCACTACTTGTTGTATTCTGTATAACTAGTATATAAATCTCTTGAAATGTCGTTCTTGCACACATGAAAGAACTGGAGTTCAAACTGAACGCTGAGAAGAGTGTGCTTTCTCCAGCTCAGAGAACCACTTATCTTGGTGTCGTGTGGGATTTGACCACGATGCAGGCGTTTGTCTCCTGCTCGGATCGAGTCAATCCTCACTGCAGTCGCGAGAGTAAAATAAGGCCCGGCCCATGGTCTGTGGGGAGGTTGCCATCTTACTTGGCACATCTGCCGGGTCTGGAAATGCTGGAAATGCTGGCAGTGTTTCTAGCTTTGAAACATGTCCTCCCAGACCTGAGAGACCGCCATGTGTTGGTGCGCACCGACAATGCAGAGGTGGCCTCTTACATCAACCACCAAGGAGGTCTGTGTTCACGCCCCCTTTACAGGCTGGCACACCAGATCCTTGTGTGGTTCCAGGGGAATCTCCTCTCGCTGAGAGCAGCTCACATTCCTGGACGTCTCAACTTGGGAGCAGACATCCTGTTGAGACGGGGCATTCCCGGGGAATGGATGCTTCACCCAGAGGTGGTGAAGCAGATATGGAGAACCTTTGGGCAAGCCCAAGTGGACCTCTTCACCTCTCGAGAGACGGTGCAATGTTCCCTTTGGTTGTGGAGAGAATACACCAGGACGCATTTTTTTTTGCTCTTAGTAGCCCCATTCTGTCCGAGCCGAGTTTGGTTCACGGATCTCATCTCTTTCCTCGACGTCTTTCCATGGGAGATCCCCATCAGGAGGGATCTTCTCTCTCATGCAGGGGGCGCAATTGTGCACCCCTGTCCAGAGCTGTAGAGGCTGTGGGTATGGCCCCTGAGGGGACGCAACTCGTAGCTTCCAGTCTCTCACCTGAGATTGTTGAGACCATCCTACAATCCAGAGCCCCTCCACAAGGAAACTGTACGCCTTAAAGAGGAAACTTTTCACTTCCTGGTGCGGAGACCACCAGCTCGACCCAGTTAACTGCCCAGTTGGTACAGTGCTGGAGTTTTTGCAGGCATGTTTCTCTGCAGGATTAGCTCACTTTACCTTGAAGGTCTATGTGGCGGCTTTATGGTTTTATCGGCTTTATAGTTCTCCAGGCCATACTGTGTCTCTAGGCCATACTTTCGGCATCCCTGCGTGCGCTTCCTTCATTCCTTTCCGAAGCTACTGGTTTGCTCAGCACACACGCTTTTAAGCTTCCTGGTTGTGACGTCACCCCATCTGTGACGTATCGCCCCCATATTGGACTGATTTCACACGTGATTCAGAGCATGGTTACGCTGGAGGCATTCCCATAGTGTTTCGACGCAGTGTCTCGTTCCCTTAGGGAACCAGGGTTACATACGTAACCTGAGACGTTATTTGCTGTTTGTGCTGGTATCATCACTAATGGTCAATTAGCAATGAATAATCACTTATTAACTTCCTTGCTTTCCAGGATATCCACTACTCAGTGATGTGCAAAATTGAACAGTGCAATAGTTCAATAGACAGTCTATACTAAAGACCAACAAAATAATAGCCTAAAATATTACCTCATTTCAGACAGATAAAAATTTTAGAGGTTTGCGTAGCTTGGTAGCTTGTAGCTCACCTCCTGAAGAACAGTGAACTTTTCCTGAATCACCAGAAGGGCGGCACTCTTATCAGAAAGCTGCTTCTGCAATTTGATCACATCTACATTATCTTTTATGGTAAGCCTGTAAAAAGGAGTTCAGAAATGTATTTATACATGCATTGAGTAGCAAATAATATTTATTGACTGAATTTAAACAGCTTTGGTATGTGGGACACAAGTATTCTCTATTCATTACAGTATCACTCCTCATCACTTTCTTTTACCTGAATCCATCAGCCTGCTGTCTGCGCAGGTTTTTCAGGATACCCTCAATTTCTTTCTCTTTGTCTCTGAGTGTTTCTCCAAAAGACTGAGCAGTTAGCTCCAGCTTTGCTACTCTTCCTTGCTGGGTTTCTGTGAGGGCCGATCTGCTGCAAGAAGAAATGAGAACAAAAACATTGAAAACATAGAGAACAATGTCAGATATGGAGCTCTTTCAGAGACAAGCATAAGCAACGTAACATATCCTAAGGCAAATAAATATCTTGTTTTAATAGCTCATTAATTGCAAGAAAGCAGCATAATATAAAGATGCATTTGAATTAAATGTTGAATTAAATGAACCAAGTTGTTGACAGGTTTTGCTGGTATATATACAGAAAAACAGTGTATATCTGTGTACTAATTAGCTATTTGAATTGTTGTTGTTTATGTACAAACACACAAATTAACAGGTCCATATTCATATTAAGCATTGCTTTTTTGTTTTGCATACATTTCTTGAATAAGTTACTTTTTTGAACAAATTCACCAATTATAAAGTATTTTTTAGTATCTGTTATCTGTTAAAATTTATGAAGCTTTTAGACTTGATAAAATTGTATATATTATACTTAAAACTATATTATATTATTATAGACTTTATTGTAACAGAGGCATTTTGTGTGTGTGGTTTTTTTTTTATAATAATAGGGTAGAATCAGACACAAGCACACAAAGGTGTACTCACAATCTGTCAATCTCTCCTCTGGTCTCGTTTACTGAACTGAGGCCACAGCAAGCAGGAGCAGTTTGGGCTGCTCGTCTGACACCTCCGTCCCCATCCACAGCTCGCCCTAGGACAGTAACAGGGAGACTTAGATTTAGATCAAATCTAGAGTACAGACACACGTCAACCCCCTCACAAAAAGTACTGGTGGTATATAGTACAGTAATGGTATCGGATGGTAATGTCATGGAAGGCCTGGTTCTACAGGGTGCTTGAGGGTGCCCCACCAAACAAAGTACCCCCAAACAAATGTAAAAACACCCTTAGATGAAACTATTAATTGCGAGAACATAGAGTGAGCATGGATCACGGAAGCGTGGGGTTAACTGTTTATGTCTAGTATAAATATGACATGCAAAAATAAATACTACCACGCAGACACACAGCCTAACACACAGACACGTACACGCTTGGCTGCATTGTAGTAAATTGTGGCATTTTGAGAATGGTTACAGTCTGATAGACGGTGGAACCTTCATTCTGTGGCGTAAAACACTTAAGATACAAATACACACTTGAACTTGAAGTTATTTCGCTAAATATCAGTTTAGACAAGAATTAAACATATTCATTTGTAAACATAAACAGCTGGGAAAGACATCTGATGTTTGTCAGTACCGTTTGGAAACATGTTTTAGGTCTTAAAATTACAGCAGCCTAATATTTCTGCTGCCGTCAGTATTAATCAAACAGAAGAAAAAAAGAATCACTCTCTGCTTTTGACTGAATAAGTTTTGTAGCTTTAAAAATAATTTAAACAATGAATTGCTACAAGAGCATGAGGTTGTTTATATGTTCACAAAATAGAGCTGGTAACTTAATTTTACTGTCAGAATGCACCAAACTGATCCAACTTTAAATTTTCTTAATTTGGAGCATGGTCCTGGATCCCCCTAAAAGGGAATAGATCCACCCACCTATAATCTCACAAAATACATGTGAAATAACTGAAGCCTATTTTTGAGAAGTTTGAGAAGCGCAAAGAATGTATTTATTATTAATTATATTACTTTTACATTGAAAATGTATTTTTTAGGATACACGTTAAAGTATGTTAAGATGTCATACTGATTTAGTATGTTATCTGTATGTATACTGTAATGCCATAAAACTGTCTTATTGGTTTGGTGGGTTACAAATATGGCCCTCCTTTCATTTAATTCCGTGATCCATGTTAGTGAGCACCTTCGCTATTTTCAAAAGCACCCTCAATGCTTTGAACTTGGTTCTGGAGCTGGGCCTGTATCTCGGTACTAAATAATTCCCATATTCATGCTATTCACACGCTCCAACATATTTTAAAAATGGGGCCATGGTATAACAAAAGTACATGTCCAGAAAACTGTGACTTTACTATTTCCAAAACATGGCAATACAATTGTAGTTCATTGTTGGTAGGAGGTCACTATTTACCCGTTCGTGGTCTGTTATGGGCTCTGACGCTCAAATTCAAAATGTGTTGCTTGGCTAAATTAAATTTACTTTGTAGCATCCCCTTCTGGTTCTCTAGAGTCAGTACACGAGCCTCCAGCTCTTGAAGCGCGTCCTCCAGTTCTGCTTCCCTCCCTGCAGAGGGGCCGTGCTTTAACAGTTTAGTTGACAATCTGATCAAAAGGACACAAACTGAATCAATAAATCCATTTAAGTTACAGTTATTTTAACACCAGCAGTGTTCTTAGGGACAATGTAAAAATGATCAGTGTTCAATACATTAATTAATGATACTAAATAAAAATAAAAAAAAACAGTTATTTAGCCAAATAATATGGTTCATTAGTCTAACTGTTGGTTGTTTGTGTTTGACAAACAATCAAATTGAATTATTAGTTTAATAATAAAGGGTTACTGTTTACTTATTGTTTGTGTGTTGTTTACCTGCGTAGTTTTTGCTCTTGTGTGCGACTGTGTTTTTTTAAAAGTGTGTTCTCCTCCTGTAGATGTAGACACAGATCTTCCAGCTGCTCACGCGGTAATTTGAACAAACGCTGACGATCTTTAACGAAAGACAAACAGTTGTTAAAACAGTCTACAGTTATGGTTCTTTCTCAGATCTTTTTAACATTCTCATTTAACATAGACACAGGACACAAAGTCTTTTTGTTGTCATACAGTAAGTTACAGCATAGAGATTGATACCATAGCTTGGATAATTTAATTCTCCTGGGTAAATTGGATAAGAAATGTTGTTCATTTCTGATGTTTTATTAGTATCTTGGCACATATAATAACAGTTGGAGACAATTTACATCATTTTTCACCCTTATGTCATTCCAAACCTGTATGACTTAATTTCCTTTAAGGAACACAGAAGGTATTTGAAGTACGCTGGTAAAAACAATTGTGGCACCCACTGACTTACATTGTATGGACACAAAACCACTGAAACAATCTTTTATCATGTTCCACAGAAAAAAAAAGTCATACATGGAATGACACGAGGGTGAGAAACGATGAACTATCCCAAAAAAAAAAATCTCATTTGAAACTTTTGAGTAAACCCATGTAAGATTACTGGGGTATTTTTCTCAAGAAAAACATCTAAAAAAAAACTTCTGCAAAATGCTTTACCCTTTATCTTCAGCACCTGTGGCGGTCTTTTCCAGCTTGTGTCATAATCTGTGTCTTAAAAAAAGCAGACATACACTGTGCATTGATTCTGAGAATATCTATGCTCGTATGCAAACTAATCCACAAATTCACATACACAATGCTGACATACATACTCAACCTTTCAAGCTAAATAGACAGACACAGTTCAAGTTTTCACACCTGAAAGAACAGGTATGAGTCCTCTTAAACCCACGTCCCTCACAGGAAGGTCACCAGCTGTCTCATCCACTGTCAGTGACATCATGAAAACTGACAGCCTTAAACCTGTCACTTGAGTCAAGAGATTTATCATCACATATGGAAACAATAACAATCTCAAAAGCTCATTTTCACACAAGCAAGTGTATTTATGGCCATAATCACTGCTGTCTTTTAACCAGGCTCATAGGAGTTTTATATTTACAGCCATAACACACACAACTTGCTTGTGTGATATTTTTTATACAACAGTTAAATGGATGACGAAGATAATATTTATAAATACATATTTATAAAGATAAACCAAGGAGTTTCTCGAAAACCCTTGTGTGTGTGTGTGAACTATTTTCTTATCACACTGATTTAGGATCTGCTGCTGCATGTTCAAAAGGTGTGTCCATGCTTCCATGACTAATTTAAAAATGGCACATTAGAATAAGCAACATATTGGGCTGTTTGTAGAGGCAGTGCAACTGAGAATGTATGATTCGAAATCACACCTGTCGCAGTATCACGTTGATGTAAAACAGTTTCAGCGCTGATCTGCTAGTATATCAGATTCAAAACAAACTGTTGTATAATATTTTCCTGAATAATGTGTTAGCTGCTGATTTACTTTGAAGTTCCTTTTATATTTTAATTACACAATAAAACAAGGAAGAGTTTTGAAAGATAGAACAATGACAGTTAAAGCATAATACAAAACTAATTAGACTCCAAGACTTTATTTTCAAAGTTCTACTTATTCTGCTATTTTTTATTATATTCGTTATATTCCCTCTTACTTTAATGAAAGCACTTCTTTTTGCCAGTATGGGTTTTAATTTTGCAAAAAATAATTCTCATGACTTAATGTTCCAAATCTTAAAGATATGTATTTTTAATAGTATATTAAATATAATATATATAGTATATACATAATAGTAAAGTTATAACTTTTCTAAATTATTAAAAAGCTATTCCTAAAATTCAATATCCTACATATGTATATACATTCATTAAAAGCTGTGTACATATATACTGTATATACACTTATACATTGGGTTAGATTGAGAGTATTATTGAAACTTACTACAGCAGCAAAATCTGAACATTGAAATGAAGATGATGATGGTGATAATTCATGTACAGGGGAACAGAGTGACACTGACATATATAATGTATTACCTGTGGTGTAAACGCTGTTTGTCTTGCTCACAGTGTTTTCTGCTTTAGTGAATGTTAATCCAGTCAGCACATGGGAGCCTCGTCACCTCTTCAACAGGGGTGTTCTTTCAAGTTGTCTTGCTATTCTTCTGTCTGACTCTCAGTCCACTCATCATGAGCCTGTTTCTGTCTCTTTTCTGCACTGTTTGTACATTTCTCTATTTCTTTAAAAGACGCTGTTTCAACAATGCAGATTTAATCTGCTTAATCTCTTTCTGCACCTCCTCTCTGCTCTTAGTCACATCCCTTCTTGTCTCATTTCACACACATCTCTCATTATTTCTCATTTACAAATACAGTATGGATGAAGTGTTTGATATTCTCCCTGTAAACATATGAATTAATTATGAGCAGCATAGTGTATGATTTTTAGTCTAATATTATGTAGTTGTAGTTTTAGTAACCTGTCTCATAATCTAATTATGTGGTTGTCGTGTGTTTGAAGAAAGAAAAAAACAGGAGGCATACAGAGAAAAGCAGATTACTAGACTGTGATGAAAGGAAGATTAATGTGTGTGGGTGTGTATGTGTGTGTGTGTGTGTGTGTGTGTGTGCATTTACACAGTAATCCTAATAATTTACCAGCAAATTAATGATGTTATGGTAAGTAGAATCAGACAACAGGAGAACATTACTGATCTGATGTTTATTTTATGAAACACAGATGAACAGGTAAATTAACTGTAGAAAGAGTAGTAGCAGTTTTAACTTGTTCTTGTTCTTACAGATGCTCTTGTACAGATGTTCTTACAGGATCATGGAGGATGAGAAGGTGATGACAGCAGACACAGAGCTGGGTATCCAGGTGAGTAACAGGTGAGTTCTTTCAACAAGTGGAGGACAACAGAGACACAGTATCCCCCCCCTCCACGGCCTGCTCCTGAGTGCCGAGGACCTCGAAATTGTGGTGGTCTACCTTTTCCTCTGGGTAAAGAGGGTGGGGTCTAGGATGTTGTTTCTATAAACCCAGGGATGTTCCTCTAAACTGTAGTCCTCCTAGTCTACCAGGTACTCAAACCACCATGTCATTTAGAGTCTAGGATCTCCTTTTCCCACGTAGACTGCTCCATCTTCTAGTGACAGGGTGGGGGGCTTCTCCACTGGGCCAGGCTGTGTGGAGAGAGAGACAGGTGGATCGTAAGGTTTAAGGAGTGATACATGTAAAGTGTAGTGAATTCTATAGTGTTGAGGTAATTTTATTGACTTTTATTGAAGGACATTGGATTGACGAATGATGGTGAAGGGGCCAATGTATCTGGGACTCAATTTCTTGCAGGGCAGGCATATTCAGATAGCTCAGGTGGAAATTCAAATCAGCGTCGCAGATGTCCTGAATGGGGACACCTGCAGAGAAGGCCTTAGAGGCCGCCATACCCCGGGTAGAATGGGCTCTGGTCCCCAAAGGTGGGGGAAGTCCAGAAGCCTCATAACAGATGCAAATGGCATCGACAATCCAGCGACTGAGTGTCTGTTTAGATGCAGGCTGGCTCTTCTTATGGGGGCCAAAACAGACCAACAGTAGGTCCGACCTTCTCCACAGGGCAGCTCTGTGGACATAAGTGTGCAGTGCTTGCACTGGACACACACAGTTAAGCTTCTCCTGGTCTCTGTCCCAGAAGGGAGGAGGACAGAAGGCCTGGACCACGACCGGCCGTAGAGTCGAGGGTAGCACTTTGGCAACATAACCCGCTCGCGGGTAGAGAAATGCTTTGGCCAAGCCAGGCGCAAAGTCTAAATAAGTAGGGGCCACAGAAAGGGCCTGAAGGTCACAAACTCTCCTCAGAGAGATGATGGCTAGAAGAAAGGCCACCTTGGCTGACAAATGGAGATCAGAGATCGCTACAATGGGCTCAAAAGGGGGAACACAGAAAACCTCGAATACTACGGCCAAGTCCCACAGGGGAACTCGAGATTGCACCGCGAGGCCTCAGCCTCAGCGCACCACGGAGGAAACGTGTAACAAGGGGATGTCTGCCTACTGAGCAGCCACCTATAGGGATGTGGTAAGCTGACAGTGCTGCCACATAAACTTTCATGGTGGAGTAAGCCCACCCTGCAGAGAGGCGAAGAACTCCAACACTGTACCAACCAGGCAGTTGACTGGGTCAAGCTGGCGGTCTCTGCACCAGGAAGTGAAAAGTTCCCACCTCAGGGAAACTCCACTACAGTTTCCTTGTAGGGGGAGCTCTGGATTGTAGGATGGTCTCAACAACCTCAGTTGAGAGACCGGAAGCTATGAGTTGCGCCCCCTCAGGGGCCATACCCACGGGTTCCACAGCTCTGGGCAAGGGTGCACAATGGCGCCCCCTGCCTGAGATAGGAGGTCCCCCCTCAAGGGGATCCTCCAGGGAGAGCCATCTAGGAGAGTTACGAGATCCGAAAACCATACTCGGCTCGGCCAGTATGGGGCTACTAGGAGCACAGATACCGTGTCCTGGTGTATTCTTTCCAGAACTCCTGGGAGCAGAGTGATCGAGGGAAAAGCGTACAGATGGAGCCTCGGACCATCTGAACCATCTGACTTCTGAACCATGGCATCCAGCCCAAGAGGAGTTAGAGAGAACGTGAGGAGACATTGCGCTGTCTCTTAAGAGGCGAAGAGGTCCATTTGGGCTTGCCCAAAAATCCTTCAAATCGGGGTGAAGTCTCCATTCCCAAGGCTTCGGCCCCTGCCTCGACAAGATGTCTGCTCCCACATTGCATCACCCAGGAATGTAAGCTGCTGTCAGTGAGCGTAGCTTTCCTTGGGACCACACAAGGATCTGGTGTGCCAGCCTGTAAAGGGGGCGCGACTGCAGACCTTCTTTGTGGTTGATGTATGCAATCACCGCCGTGTTGTTGGTACGCACCAACATGTGGTGGTCTCTCAGGTCTGGGAGGAAATGTTTTAAAGCCTGAAGCACTGCCAGCATTTCCAGGCAGTTGATATGCCAAGTAAGATGGCGACCTTTCCAAAGACCACGGGCTGGGTGGCCACTTATGACTGCCCCCCAACCGGTGAGGGATGCATCTGTCGCTAGCATAACGCGGCGACCGAGAGCTTCCAGCACTGGGCCCTGAAAGAGGAACCAAGGTTTCCTCCACATGTCTAAAGCATGGACACACTGTCTCATGACCTTGATCATGCGGAATGGATTTCCCCTTGGGGAAAATCCCTTGGCTTTGAGCCACCACTGTAGGGGCCTCATGTACAGCAGGGCAAAAGGTATCATGTTGGATGCTGCTGTCATAATGCCTAGCAGCTGCTGAAACTGCTTCACAGTGAGTGACTGGCTTTGTTTGATTCTCATGACTGTAGCAAGGATCAAATTTACTAGAGCGGAAGACAATCATGCCCGCATCTTGTTCGAATCCCAAACAACACCCAGATAGGTGGTTCTCTGTAGTGGAGAAAGCACATCTCGAACAACATCTCGATGTCGACACGCCAACTGCTCCGTAGGAACCAAAATCAACCAATCGTCAATATAGTTTAGTATGCGGATGCCATGTAACAGCAACGGGGCCAGGGCTGCATCCACGCATTTGGTGAAAGTGTGTGGGGAGAGACCAAAGCCGA
>JAZGTK010001273.1:0-42463 GCA_036877625.1 Ambastaia sidthimunki
AATGCCTAATCCAATCAGCAATAGACCTGTAATCATGGTTCCGAAAAGGTAGATGTCTTCAATGTCCTCCACGGAAAGAGCCGCCAAGCACACGACACGCCACGTGTCCATCGTATACCCCGCTGCGAACGTTCCGGCAGGACAATCAGGTTCCCCCGAACCCACGCTTCTCTTCGAGAAGATGGTGTCAATTGCATTGAGAGACCAGTTGATCAAATCCATGGTTTTAGTTGAAAAGCAGTCCAGGGCAGAGAGAGTCTCTCAATTGGAGACAGTAGACACTAGACTAGACTAAAGAAGCAAAGCAGGCAAGGTCACGGGGAAGGAGAGGAGAGGAAAACACGTCCGCCCCTGAGGGTGTCCACAGAAGAAGAATATTACCTTGTACCTTAGATATAGAATGGAAGATGGAGAAAACAGGAAAGAATGAGAGGACTGGAATCTGGGCCTAGTGGCCTGAACCCCAGATCTCAAGTAAAAAAGAAGAGTGCAAAGAGTGCAAAGGAAATAAGACAAAGCATCTCTTGCACTGCCCTTTTATCCTTTCCATGACCGTGTGACGGAAACCAACCAATCAAAAACAATCAAAGTCACAAATCAGAAGACTATGTTTAACCCCCACTGTACTGGACAAATAGCAGAAACCTAACATACAATACAAATATCTCAGCCAATAGTCCTTGATGTCTTGATCAGCTCAACTGTGGGCTCAAGAATACAAAGGGTCCTTTTAGATAAGGAGATGGGGTTGTGACACAAATATTAAATTCATTTTAATATTGAAACCTATGAACCCATAACCATCCACAAAAGGCGCCTGAGTGTGCTCGAGCCCAAGACACTCAAGACACCAAACGTATCTGTCTGAGGGAACAATGAAATGGCAACATCCAGTACCACAGGGAAAGCCATCTTTAAAGACACCGTACTGCTGTAGGAGCATAGAAGGAAAAACGTTGTTTTAGGCTCTGTTGCTCACCTGCTGTGTGCCCAGGGAAAGTTTAGCAGCGGACGAAACGAGGTAAACCACCGCTGAATATACCATATCTTCACAAAAGGAAAAAGAAAGATTGTTAATACTTTTTGTCACGACTGCAGCATCTGCGAATCAGAAGAACAAAACCTAAGTGAGTGTTGCACCCAGCCCGCTTCTATGCAGATTTTCTAAATCAATTACTGATATAGAACCGGTTACAGATTCCAAGTTCAAAAGTTGCACTTGTTCTATTGATGTTAAGTGAAACTAAGGCTTGTTTGCTGTTTTTTTTTTTAATTCAAATATTTAAAGAGCGGTTTGATTGACAGCAGTGGTTCTAGAGGCAAAGTTGCTCAAAGATCTAGCATGTAATATTGAATATTTTGTCTGTGTCAAACGTCCCATGATATGCAATAATTAACCCAGCTGAAAAACTGAAAAAAGTGCCCCCCAGTGGCCGATTTCTTTCAAAATTACAGACCATTGGGGTCATAAGTCAAACACGCCCACCAAGTTTTGTTTCAATCAGCCTTAGTTGTCTATTAGGTGCACATGTCAGCACATGTCCAATTTACACATGTCAGGTGCACGTCAGCACATGTCCAACATGTGCATTGCAAATGGCCAACCAAGGAACAGTGGGTATCATTTGACTTGGCATGCCTCAAGAAATCTAAAGAGACCACACTCATGATTTTAGACCAAATGTTATATGCATAAAGAGTTAGTTTTCAAATCTCTGGACCACTATGTGGTGCCGTGACAAAACAGTGCAAAACGGACCCTCAGGTCATGCCTGTGATAACACATACCACGTTGCATGTCAATACACGGCAATGGCAAGGCATGGCAAAAATACAGCCTCATATCCATTTTAACATTCATGATCTAAATTTTATATAGGCAGTATAGGAAAAAGATTTGAACAATCAACATGAATTCCAATACCTTTGAAATTTGTTTGTAGGACTTATGAGAATAAATAATGAGTGAAACTTTAAACTATTGGTATAGCATTTGGCAGATGCTTTTATTCAAAGCGACTTACAATATATTCAGGTTAAGGTAAGTGTACTCATTAAGCTCACCAAAATCTGAGTTCACATATTTTTCATAGATAATAAGATGGTTTATAAACATGATCATTTGTTAAAATGAAGGATTAATCTCTCATTTGAAAGTATATTCATTTAGTTATGCATATTTTAAAAAACAAATTAAAGAAATTCTATAAATAAAGTCAAAAGTCTGGCATGGGCTTAATTGGTACTGAAGTACCATTTAGTGTTCCAAATAAGCCCACAACCACAATCATTGACACAAATATAAAAAAATATTTTTTTTTTCAGGTAGTAAAAGCATATTTATTCAGTAACATGTTATACATGTTGTACACAATTTATTTTTTGAACTTGCATTTAATGTTTGGCTTGTAACAATGAACCACCACAAACATGGCCAAGTAGGCCTAACACTACTTTTCATTGGTTTCAGTATTTAACATTTCATTTCATATTCACAGGCCTACACATTAGTAAACAGGTTACTGATCGGCCACTTTCATTTCTTTTAGCTTTCTTTTGTGAAGACTTTCAATTGCAAAAAGCTAAAAAACAAAAAGCACTTTGCAGTATGTTATGTGCTATGTAGTCTAGTTAATAATGTCAGAAGGATAAGAATAGCAAAGAATAGCAAAGTCACTGAATTACAGAAAAAATTTTACCAAACATCATACTTTCAGCAATTTCCTATTTAAATACATTAGATGGGCTTAAATGGAACATACTGGGCTTAAATGGTTCCACAGTGATTACTGAGGAAATAAACATATATTCACACCAAAATAAAAAAGATAAATATATTTAATTATGTTTAGAACATATTATGCTTTTAACTTAATTTCATAGTTATTCTTTTTATATCCAGTCTTCAGAATTATTGAAGATGTTCTCATACAAAGTTTGCATATGCTAGCTGCTTTTTGGGTCACTGTACTATTTAAGCCCACCTTGAAAAAAACTAAAATTTTGAAAATATTTAACTCACCCAAACCATTTATTGTGCTTTAATTAATATATTGATGTGAAATGCATCAGAAAACAGTTAATATTTGTAATACTCCAGCCGCGTTGTGTGTATCATGACTACTGATTTGACCTTGTAATCAGCTCGCTATGCCAACTAGCAAAACTCATCTTTCTAAATGAACCCAAATAGATCAAATTAATTAAGAAGAACTTCATAATACACAAAAAACAATTTTCTCAAATTACATAATATGGATGTACTTTGCAAATTAATGGATGAAAATAGTTGTGAGATGATTTTTTTCGGAGGGATCCCAAAACACCAAAGTTTTGAGGCGACCTAAAGTGAACCCCCTTGAGACTGCATGAATATAGTTGGGCTTAACTTAACAATGACAAATGTGATTGGTGTTCAACAAATACTGACATGTTAGTAAGACACAACACGGGTCTTCGCCCCTTCGTGGCTTGAACAGCCAATAATAAAAATCTTAACAAAACCAATAAACAGAATAAAACTCAAATAATTACAGAAATGATTTGACTCTTAACTCTTAACTGATCATTGTTGGAGCTGCATTGCTGACACTTTTGTTCACTTTTCTTATGCAGACACAATTTTTAAAGCACAATTAAAAAACATGTTTGCTCTATAAAATGGCTGAACAAGTACAGTTTTCTTTAACATGCTGATATATTTCCCTTTTGTCTGCTGTCTTTAAATGCTAGTAAGGTTTAATTCACCTTATAGCCCTTATTTGTTACTTGCTCTTGCTGGTCAGAAGCAGGTGGTACTGAGAGAGGCATAGTCTCATTCTAGAGAGCATGTTATTGGACCAATATTGGCTGTGAGAGCAAGATGAGCTAACATGACTGAACATATAAACAGTTGCTTGTCACTGTTGCAGCTGGTTAGGACAAAAACTTTATTATGGAAGACAGATTGATTTGGTCACTTTGTGTTTGTCACATACAGACAAAAATGTATAAACTCGCATGACAGCTTCTAGAATGTGTTTATGTTTAGCGTTCATTTCAAAAGGCTCCAGAAGAACTAAAGTGCATTTCCTAATGTTGCCTAGTGAGAACAGAAAAGAAAACAATGACTACAGATTAATCACCAAGTAAACATTTCTGAGAGATAACCAAATTATGACTTCCTTTTTAGTTAAACAGATGGCTTTAAAATCTATTCCTTGCCTTGCAAAAGCTTTGCATAAGCTATGTGGACAAAGGCAAAGTCCTTGCAATGGGACCTCGCTATATCATAACTGGCCTGTGCATCATTCACGTCCTGTTGCTGTTAAAAGAGAGACAGTTAAGAAAGAAAATCACCTAAAACAATTGGGTGAGAACTACATTTTTACACCACCATTCCAAACCTAAAGATTATAGCTCATGTTTGGCCATGTCTGTCAAGCAACAAAGACAAATCAATTGTAGTCAATTGAAATTGTATGAAAAAAGCATTCAGATTCTAAATTATATAAATGTACGTAAATATAGTTATACAAACTTTTTATTTTTATTTTGGGGTGAACTATTTCAATTCTCTTCTTTCAATGACAGTGATTTACAGCACACATGCATAAAGACCACAAAAAAACAAAACAAAAAAATAAACTACAACTACATGGTGTCACAAGTGAACTGTGCAAGGAAGGAGCAAAACGACATAGAATTAACTCAAAAGGCTTTTATATATACATTCCACAGGACAGGGAGAACAGGCAGGAACACACGTACACCCAATGTAACCTTAATCCCGGAACCAAAAGACACAGAACTGAAACAACTTTAAGGAAACTAATCAAAACAGACAGGTGCTGGTGATTAAACTAAACAAGAACAGGAAAACCAAATACGGGCATATAAGTGGGAGAAACCAAACAGACAGTTCACAGGGGTGTGACACATGGGTCAGAAACGACTTATGCTTTTAACTCTGAAAATCTGACATCGTAACTCTCATTTACCTCATTTCCACCGCTGCGGTGCCGGTGCTGGTGCCCAGTCTAGAACTGGTTCTGCATGTTTCGACCGAACAATGGCAGGTGCTGGTGCCAAAAAGATGGCACTGGCACGGCACCCTGAAGTTGCTGGTCCCAAAGTCTGAACCACACAAATATGTAAATGCAGAACCATAAACCAAGGTTTACCCTGTTATAATGTTGCCTCGTGAACTGTGCTCGTAAATAACCAAATATTGTAGAGCGTTACGCTAATGTAACCATGGTAACATTTTGCTACAAATTTTGGTGCTGAAGCCTGTGGAAATGTGTGCGGGTGCTGGTGCCGGACCAGAACCAGTTCAGCTCCGGCACCAGCACCGGCACGGCCCTGGTGGAAAAGAGGTAATTCTGACTGTACTTTCCCAATGGCATGCTGGAAAAGACATGCGTGTAGCAGTTAATGAGCTTGTTTAAAAGGCTGATATCAGCTGAGATTGCTGTTCTTTTCCAGATTTGTCAGAAATGTCCTGCAGGTGTCTGGGGAGTTTGAACTGATGGCCTGGTTAATGTAAACAGTATCATCTGAATAAAAGAAAGCACATATGTTGCAATATCCACTGTTGTTGACCATAAAACCAGAGCTCCACCCCTTTTGCCTAATGAAATTTCAAGACTTCATTCAATTCACATTTATTTGTATAGCGCTGTTCACAATGCATAGTTTCAAGGCAGCCTAACATAAATACATGTTTCTATGTTTGTCTGTGTTAAATGTGAAATCAGAAAGTAAGACAGTTTGAGATATTATAAGATAGTATAAGTGATAATTTTAAGAAAATTGAATGTGATAACGTAAAAGATTACTATATATGTAAAATTTATTATAATTTATATATATAACTTTATAGTTTTGACCATTACGGTGCCATGATCAAGTGAATAAACACAATGTACACTCTAGGTCTAAATTAAGCGTTCGCAACAAACAACATCTTAACACACTAAAAAGTATTAAACATTAAAAGCTATTAAACGTTACTAAAGCTGTATACCTACATTCAGATGGGAAACTGAGATAATGGTGCTTACATAAATTAAATCATTAAATCCTTTAGCAGCCATTTCAAAATTAGCCACTTTCCCAAAGCGCGTGATTCCATCTGTAATTTCGTATTAGCGGAGCCGCCCAGCCATCACGTGATTCCACTGGGGATGAGGTTTCTCTCTCACGTCACACTTCCATTCTTTAATAAATATAAATAAATTATTTATATAAATAATTTAATATAGGAAAGACTTCAATTACTGTGTCTAGTTAAGGCTTTAAGGGCTTGTGTCCACTGCTTAGGCAAGTGGCGTAAGATCTTTCATCTCTTAAACAAAAACAGTTATCCACTGGATCACGTCTAGGGGCTCAAATGGAGCTGAAAATAAACCCCTTAATACAACAGTAAGGTCCCAAGAAAGGACCTGCGTGTGACAAAGGCCTCAGCAATCTGACACCATGCAGAAAGCGAGGCACCAAGTGGTGTCTCCAAATAGAGTCTCCATTGATAGGTTTATGGCTAGCAGAAACAGCGGCCACATAAACCTTGAGGGTAGCTGAGGCCAACCCAGCAGAGAGGCACTCTTGAAGAAATTCCAGCACTAAACTAACAGCGCAGTGAACCGGGTCAACATGTTGTCGCCATGATTCAAACAGCTGTCTCTTCAGAGCATACAATCCCCTAGAAGATGGAGCTCTAGAACTCCGAACGGTCTCAACAACCTCAGTTGAGAGACCAGCATTTCAGTGCTGGTCCTCTTGGGTCTCTGGAGGAGCTTGAGCTGCCACGCTGGCCTTTTGTTGCTCGGTGGAGCTCCTGAACCACGTCCAGTTATAATCCCCCATCTTGGTCCAGGTCTTTAAACAGGTCAGCCTGGTATGCCTGCAAAACTGACCCACAAATTAGTTTGAAGTCTATTTGTAGTCTGAATATTTAGGTTATCCAGCATGCATCAATATCCAATATTCAATAAAAAACTATTCTTGTTAATGTGATTGTTAACCTATGTTATAAATATAAAAATCAGGAACTCATTACTGGGGCATTTTTGACTTCCATAGCTTGAATTTTGGGGGCATTTTGGTAATTTTGATTTTATTTTTGCTCCAAGCCCTGTTGATTTTAGACCCTACATGGTATGTGTAAATTAAGATCCAAAGTTGAAATAATAGACAAATTGCATTTTAAGAAAGAAAACTATGTATAATAAAACGTTTAATATGAGCAAAGATCTGTAACTTCAATTAAAAAATATAGTAAAAATTCCTTACTTAACTCTTATGTAATGTTTATTTAGAATGCACACTCAGGATGTCCAGACAGTAAAATATTTTAAGAAATGTAATATTACTTACTTTTTATTTAATTATGAAATATTTTGATAAAGATTAAATATTTTGAATGCTACAACTGAGCTTGGTTTTTCCAGGTTTTTCAGTTACCTGATGGAATTTGGGTTCCTGTTGCATCAGGCTTGCGTCCTAGTGAGGGAACGCTTATATATTTACACAATATTCAACAATATTATTGATCTGAATGTGCTGACACTATTGGACAAGAACTAAACTGAGCTAGACTATAATTCATATATCAAATAAGTAATTTAATAATTGATGATCTTTACAATGGAACTGAATTAACACTGAACTGACTTCTGCTTTACAGCCGAAGTGAACTATTTTATTTTCTATTCTAAACTATTTTATTTTTACAGTTATCACTGTAAAGATGTGTTGAAACAATCTTTATTGTATAAAGTAAAAAAAATTGTGGGCACACTGGCTTTTGTGGGAATCTTCAAAACTATTGTAAATATCCTTGGATATTTTTTATTGTCATTTGTACAGCTGCTTTGCAACAGTGCCATTGTGAAAAGCGATTCATTTTTCCCAATATCTATAAAACTGCATTTTTCCACCTTAAAAATATATCAAAACTATGACACATGTTCTCTATGTCAAACACAGAAAAATTTATTCATGCATTCATGACATCAAGACTTGATTATTGCAATGCCTTATTAGGCGGCTGTTCTGCAGGTTTAATTAAAAAACTCCACATAGTCCAAAATGTAGCAGCCAGAGTCCTTACAAGAACGAACAAGTATGACCACATTAGCCCGGTTCTGTCAAAACCGCACTGACTACCTATTAAATACTGATAAACTTTAAAATTCTGCTGATCACCTACAAGGCCCTGAATGGTCTAGTTCTTCAGTACCTGAGTGAGCTCTTCTCTTAATAAAGTCCTTCAGGTCACTGTGATCAGAAAATGGCCAGCTGATAATACCAAGAATCAAGCACGGGTGGTAGATCTTTTTCATATTTGCCACCCATACTCTGGAACAGTCTACCCAATGTTGTCCGGAAGGTAGATACATTATGTCAGTTTAAATCTAGATTGAAGAATATGGACTTATAACTCAAATTGTTAAAAAAAAGGTTGTTAGGCTGCATTAATTAGGTAAAACGGAACAGGGGACACTTCCCATTAGAACAGATTGCTGGCTCTTGTCTGTCTTTCATTTTCCCATGGTCCTGTAGTCAGCCGTGTCTGGGCCGGATGGTGGCGCAGACAGGATGGGACGACTAGTGACAGAACAATGGGACTACGATGGACTTTAACAAATTCCTATTAACATACTTACCAACCCCTAGATTAGCTTAATCCTATATTTGTTCCCTGCTTTGTCACAGCTTTGTGAGATTTGCTTCTGCTGCCACCTCTGCTTGTAACTTTCCTCAGTGTTTTTGTCACAAAATCAGACCCAATAGTTTTAAGTCAATATAATTATAAATCCAGTTGAGCTACAGGAATGTATGTTCCTGTAGCTCAACTGGTAGAGGATTATGTTAGCAGCGCAAAGGTTGTGGGTTTGATCCCAGGGAACACAAGTACTGATAAAAATGTAGACATTGATTTCACTGTAAGTCGCTTTAGATAAAAGTGACTGCCAAATGAATAAATGTAAATCACTATTACCAGCACTGTTTATATCCAGGAAAGTTACAAATCTAAAAGCTTTAACGTGCCAGAGGAGAACTGGCCCTCCCACCTGAGCCTGGTTTCTCCCAAGGTTTTTTCTCTATCTATACATCATTGGAGTTTTGGTTTCTTGCCACTGTCGCCCTGTTGGCTTTCTTACTAGAAGACTGGTGTCATTTAACTTAGCTTAGGATTCTGTAAATTGTTATTATTGATCCCAAAATATAGCAATATAATTAGTCATATAGCCTTTGTTTTATTTCTTTCTCAGTTGCCTTTCGTTCTCGCATTGTATATTACGTGTATGTAGTTTGTTTTGTGTTTTGTATTTTATGGTGTTATTGCAAGTCCTTTATATTCTTGTCAAACAAGAATTGCACCTAATATTTGCAATAATACCATGTAATGTTTAAATTTGTTTTTTGATTTAATTTGATCTTAGTTTAATGTGTAAAGCTGCTTTGAAGCAATGTAACATTGTAAAAAGTGCTATATGAATAAAACTTAATTAAATTTTCCATTTAAATAAATGGAAATAGATAAAAGGACTTAAAGGATTCCTTATCCTGGGGCTCACTCTAGTGGGCAACATTAATATCACAGCCTTTGTCTTTCAGTTAAAATGGATGATAGTTTAGGATTTGCTAAAAATTCATTTTGCCTAAATTCATTAAGGATTCCATTCACTTTTGGTACCTGGACCCGTCATAACAAAATATTACTAGCCTATTAATTGTTCATATAAAGAATGTGCTACTTTACAATACTGTGATTCTGTGGATCATTCAAATATTATTAGAATGAATGTTAAAATTATGACAGTGAAGAACATGAGTGTCGAAGGTGATTGTTACAACCCTCAGAATTATTAAGTGATTCTAAATGTAAAGTATGTAACAATAACAAATACAGCAAACAGTACAGTTGCAGATGGTTTATTCATTATCAACTCCCTCAGAGTTAATAAGATGAGTTTTACAACTTTGGAATCCATTCAGCCGATCTCCGGTTCTGGCGGTACCACTTGTAGCATAGCTTAGCATAATTCATTGAATCCTATTAGACCAGTAGCATCGCGTTCAAAAATTACCAAAGAGTTTCGATATTTTTCGTAATTAGGGTTAGTTATATTGTGAAAGTTATATTGTGTACTAAGACCAGCAGAAAGTGAAAAGTTGCGATTTTCTAGGCAGATAGGATTAGGAACTATTTTTTTTCTTTCAGCAAAGAAACTTTGCTGCCGTAACATGGGTGCAGCAGGCTCAGTGATATCACGTAGCGCCTGAAATTAGTACCTAAATTAGTGCCACTCACGTTGAAAGTTATAGCCGGGGACTAATTTCAGGCGCTGCTTGTTGGAGAATGAGCCTATTTCCAAAAAAAGTGGAGTGTTCCTTTAAGTTAAAAAACTTTTTCTGAAGACAGTACAAACAAAAAAAAAACACCTCCACACAAATCATACTTGTAAATGCTAAAATAATACCAAATAAGAGAGTTCAAAAAATGAAGTATGAGGATCAACTTTTACTTGATAACAGCTAGGTACAGTTAGGAATGAGTGTTGTTTTTCTAAACAATTATATGTCTGATGAATGGGGTGTAAGAAGCAGAGAGCTCAATGCAACATTTTGCAATAGAACATTATTTTAAGCATAAATATGCTAATTTATCAGCTGGCCTTGCTTGGATCCTTCCAAAGTTCGAAGGGTGTCGTCCCACTGGGAGAACTGTTTTGATAAAAGAAACATCTGCCAAAGGGTTAAGGGTGGTGAACAATTTGTTCAAAAATTCATATGCAAATGTTAAAAATTAGTTTATTTTTACTGTAGCTGCAGGAAATTCTGACCACTTTAGGAAATTCTACACATCTTTCACTGTAAGTAAGGATACCATTTTGTTGTATTCTTCAAAAAGCTTTTTCACTTCAGAAGACAAGTCTTCATTTTGATCCTGTGGGATTAAAGCAGGGATAACCATATTTGTTTATACATGCATTCATATCTTGTTATTATGTAATGATGGTGAACGCTTATATGTACGAGAGTCCTTTCCAGAGTTGGGCGTTTAAATTAAAAAAAAAATATATTTGTATCAAACCTATACAAGCAAAACGTAATACAAAATTTAAATTTGTATTGGGTGGTAAATTTGCAGGTGTAGCAAACGTTAATTTTAAACCTGAATCCCTCCAACCTGTACAAATAAGCACAGGAAGAAAAAGAGCGGTATAGACAAAGGTACCATGTATAAAGAAAAAAAACAGATGTTGTTAGGTTACCTGTTGTTGAATGTGAATTTGTGACAGTCGCTGGATTTTAGTTGTCAGCTCTGGAACCGCTATGATCATGACAGTTACACAACATTGTTAACAGTAGATGCAAATAACTTTTTTCAAAGCGGAGAAAGGAGTCAATAAACTTCAATAATTATAATACAGTTTGAATAATGAAGGTAACGCAAGATGCTACCTTTTATGTGGTTACTGTCCAGAAGAGGTTGTAGATTGTGCACCTGTTCCAGTAATGTGGCCTGGGAATGCAAAAACTGTTCCTCTGTAAGCGTAAAAGAATGAGCTTTATATACTGTGCCGATTTTTTTTTTTTTTCAAAAATCCATATAAAAGCATGTGTTAATTTTACTGGTATACATGTATTAAACTGGGGTGCCCAATCCTGCTCCTAGAGGGTCAGTGTCCTTGGAGTTTCGCTCCAGCCTTTATCAAACACACTGTAACCAGCTCATCAGGGTTTTACAAGACAGATTAAAAACCTCCAGGTATGTTAAGGCAAGTTGGAGCTAAACTCTACAGGACACAGGAGCAGGGCTGCATATTAAACTGTTGGTTTGTGAGTCAAAAAGTGATGGCACATAATTAGGGTGTGACTAACCATATTGCAAAATAAATAAATCAATAAATCAACTTTTAGGATTAAAGCGAAGATACAGACATAAAAATATACAATTTTCATGTAAGTTTGCTTATTGTCTGACCATATACAGCAATACATTTTAATGATTAATCTTTAGGACATTTTTGTTAACCATGTAAAAACCGAAGCAAAACACTTGAGAATGACTGCTATATGTGACAATCCAAGTACTAACCTGCTAAAATAAACTCCAATTTCATTGCATCCGGGACAGCTATAAAGTTTGTAAACTGGGGATCCAAATACTTCAGCAAATCTTCAACTGAAGAGAAATTACACCACCAATTACCACCAATGATAATTACACCATGATGCATGCATATAATTGTGTTTTGAAATGATACCACATTAACATTTCATTAACATTACATTGTACTACAAGATGGCGGTGTGCATGGATGCAGCGGCAGTGCATCTCCGTCAACAGTGTTCAACTGTGCATTTTTGAGTGCTTTTTTGTCATGTTCAAGTTCGCTTAGTTCGCCGTCATCTCTGTCCAAAACTAGGTACATTCGCTACTTGCTTTTGGAAATTGAAACAAGGACAAAAAAAAAAACCACATCTTGGACAACACAGTATCTGTGGAACTTCAGGCCCTCTGTATATTCCCCTGGCCGGCCAAACCGCCGACCTCGCCTGCGGCACCTCACAAGCGCAGACGTATCCAAGCTAGGCTAGCAGCTAGCCCACACAGATCTACCATACCATCTCTCATTTTAGCAAATGTAAGATCACTGGACAATAAGATGGACCACATACAACTTCTAAGATCTGTGCAGCGCGAGATGAGAGAATGCTGTATTTACATCTTTACAGAGACGTGGTTAAATAACAACATACCGGACTAACATGCTACCGCGCTGACCCAGTCTGTGTTGAGGGAGTGTTTATATCAGCGATGCTTGCCAAAATGCTGCTGTTGTTCATAATCGCTGTTCTCCGTTGGCAGAGTTTGTTATTATCAAGTGTCGGCCCTTCTACCTCTAATCAGTGATTATACTCGTCGCTGTTTACATATCCCCCCAGCGCTAACAACAGCGACCGAAGCGAGGCACTCAGTGAACTTTACCAAGCTATCACCGAACAACAAACAGCACACCCAGGCGGATTTCTTATTACTGCTGGGGACTTCAACCATGCAGATTTAAAGCCTTTTCTACCAAAAACTTTACCAGCACATAAACTTTCACACAAGGGGCAATAACACATTAGACTTAGTATACACAAACAGCAAAGGAGCATACAAAGCCTCCCCCCTCCCCCACCTTGGACTCTCTGACCACATCACCATCTTGCTTAGACCTGCGTACAGACCGAAGGTGGGAGTCACCAGACCAACTAAGAAGGAGTTACGTGTGTGGCCAGAGGGGGCCCAGTCTGCCCTTAAAGACTGCTTCGACACAACAGACTGTGACATCTTCAAAGCAGCAACTCATAACAACCACACAAACATAGAGAAATATACTGAGGTTGTCACTGCTTACATCTCGAAGTGCACCGATGATGTCACACAATAAGACCGTCACTATTCGGGTTAACCAGAAACCATGGCTGACAGGAGAAGTGCGCAAGCTTCTACGGGCATGGGACGCAGCCTTTAGAGCCAGTGACACGGCAGGCCTAGCAACAGCAAGAGCCAACTTGTCCCGGGGAATCAGGGAAGCAAAACAACAATACAGCAAAAAAAATTCAAAATTTCAGCAGCACCATACACTCTGGCGAGGCATCCAAACTCTAATGGACTATAAAGCTCTACCACAGACCTGTGACAGTGACAAATCTCTGCTTAACAGCCTCAACAAATTTTTTTGCCGATTTGAGACCCACAACAACTTACAGGCACAGAAGATCCCACCTTTTCCACACAAACAGGCTGTGTGTCTGACCCCAGTCAGTGTGAAAAAGACCCTCCTGAGGATCAACCCATCCAAGGCAGCTGGACCAGACAACATACCTGGTCGTGTTCTTAAGAACTGTGCTGAAGAACTCAAGGACGTACTAACTGACATCCTAAACATCTGGCTGAGTCAAGTAGTCGTCCCTAAATGTTTCAAGGCCACGGAAGACATTATCTCAGCCGCTCTCCATCCAGCCCTCACATATGTATGCTGTTCCTGGATTTTACCCCTAGGAACTGGCACCAAGTTCCTAGGGGTGCATATCTCTGAGGACCTCTCCTGGGTGACAAACACCACATCGCTGGCCAAGAAAGCTCAGTCACGCCTCTACTTTTTCCGCAAACTGGGGAAAGCACGAGTCCTGTCTCCTATCATGTGCTCCTTCTACCGAGGCACCATCGAGAGCATCCTCACCAGCTGCATCACTGTGTGGTACGGAGGCTGCAATGCCTCCTGTTGGAAGACTCTGCAACGCATAGTGAATGCAGCCAGCAAGATCATCGGAGTCTCTCTGCCCTCCCTTGTAGATATCTTCCACACCCGCCTCACTAGCAGGGCCATCAGCATCGTAACGGATGTCTCTCACCCGTCAAACCTCCACTTCAGCCTACTGCCTTCAGGGAGAAGATACCGTAGCCTCCAGGCTCGTTCCACAAGGCTTTCCAACAGCTTCATCCACCAGGCTGTCAGGATTTCCCCCCTCCCCCACCTACTTCTGAACTCTAATGTATTTGCACATAAGACACTTTATACCTCTTGCCTATGAACAACCACTCAAACTATTCAAACATTGTACATACTATTTAAATCTGAGACTGTTGCACTTTCTGCACTTTACAGTCTTACTGTCATACTGCTACCATTGAACTACTCAAATTGTTACATTGTTTATATTTATCTGGCACTACCTGTATACTTGCATCTTCTACAGAATTCACTGTTTTTCACACTGTCATACTGCTGCTACTACCCAGTGTTTACATTTGTACACACTTATTTTGCACAACCTGTATATGTTGCATATGTTCACTGGTTTTACACTTGATAAGAAAGAAGAGAAACGGTATTTCAATTCCTCTGTATGTATGCACATATGGTGGCATTGACAATAAAGTCAAAGTGAACTTTATTGTAAATCCGACCATGTAACAGTAATTACACAGAGGATAAAGAAACCTTGAATTAGAGTTAATACAGCTATATGCAGATTCTTACTTTTCTTGTGAAGGATCTTGACACGCTCTCTCTTGTTTGCTGTGTTTGCAAGAGCAGCATTGATCCGTGTGAGTGATTCAGCACACTGGAGGAAGAAAGGAAATTTTTTAACAATTTTGATTAGTCATTTCAATGGTGCTGTGGTGTGACTTTCTGCCATTTAATACAAAAATGGATCTTGTAAGTCACTACACTGGTTTCAATCATTGGTGACAAAATAGTATAGTGTTTTTACAATTTAAACGCAATATGTCAATTCATGACCAGTCATGTTCAAAAACAGACACCACACATTCTGTATATCACAGTTCATAGGAACAGTCTGCAGTGTAAATTATGCAGTGTTTCAAAATTTTAATTTAAAATAGCTAAAAACACATTTAAACTGATAATGTAATGCTTTATGCACAAAATCTGTGTTCAGACAAATTGTGAATACCTAGACATAGAGAAACCAGACTACCTAGAGATAGAGAAACCAGACAGCTCATATCAGAATGTTTAGTTAGTGGCTGCATAGATGCACCAGTCTAAACTAGATAACTAGATGAGTAAAGTTTGTAAACAAACTTTGTTGGCCGGAGAAACCCTGGCCTGAAAAAAAAAGGAAAACAGACAGAGAGAAAGAGTGACACAAGAGTGTCACACAAGACAAAGGAAACAAGAGTGAATACCAAGCCTTTTGTGTGTGAACCCTTCTTTCTTCATGATAATGATGTGGCTCGAAGAAAACTATTATGTTGAGTGATCAAAGGTTGATGGGACTCCAGGTTCTGGACTGGGGTTATTACTTCCCTATGTGCTTTTGTTCCAGCCCACGTGAACTTCACCCCAGCGCTGACACCCAGGACCCAGGCAAACATCCCTCCCCCTATGCCGCCACTGGTTCCCAGGATTGCTACACACAACCGCATCTCCCCCCTTTGTGAGACGAAACGCAATGCTGTGGTAACTGGAGACTCCATTGCCCGTCATGTTCACGCTACCTCTGCTAAAGGTAATCTCTTGCTGTAATGAACACAAACTGCTCTTTATAACTAATTGGAATCTTTTCTGTGAGTGACCAAGGCTTCTTTGTCCAGAGGGCCTGCACCCCAGCCGACTCTGAGCAGATCTCATGTCAGACAATATTTCCAGGACACAACACACAATTTGACTAGTAAGTTCAGCCTCTACTTATAGCTGTTGTTGTTCGGCTTGGTTAACAAATATAAATGTTTGTATGGTCAAATTATTATTAATTATAAACCATTATTATAAGCTCTCTGTTTTAAATCAAATTTTCAAATTGAAGCTTTAATGTGTCAAAGAAAACTGGCCCTCCCGGATGAGCCTTCTTTCTCCCAAGGTTTATACATCATTTTGGTTCCTTGCCACTGTTGCCCTGTTGGCTTGCTTACTGGGAGACTGCTGACATTTAGCTTTGCTTAGGGTTTTGTAAATTGGTAATCTTGCATTTAATATACTGATCTAAGTCCTAAAGACTTAGATCAGTAAGTTCTTTTTTTTCCATTCTCTTTCATTATGCAATGTTCAGATATTTTACGGTATTACTGCAAATCCCTTATACTTTATAAAATGTTCTCTTTCTAAGCGCCATCTTCATGTAAGCTGGAACAGCACATCTTGCTTAATATGATACCTGTCATGTCATATAATCTAAATGTTGCATAGTCTTAAAAGCACATACAGTTTTAAAAGGCTGTCTGGATATATTACGCTCTCTGAGATAGGTATGAGCCTTTGCCTGCAATGACATGTATTTAACACACATCCATTTAGTCATATTCCACACGTGTTGTAGTTACCATTAGTTAATTCCACTTTATATTTATAAACCAAATACAATCTGAGTATCCCTAATTAGTTTTACAAATATACATCTTATAACGAACAATAAAATTTGCAGTAATACCATTCTGGGTTGTACATTTTAGAATTTTCCTGTTTTCTGTGTTTTTATTTTCATTGTACAGTGCATTGTTTCAAAGCAGTTTTACCTACATTGTATCATTTACAAAAAGCACTATATATATATATATATATATATAAATAAAATTGAATCGAAAATATTAGAATGAGACTAGAAAATTGTACACGGCATTTCTAGACTAGTCTAGAAATTGCACATGGCAATGTCATAACGATTTCCGATCCTGCCATCACATTAAACAAGTCAGTTTATTTTACAACAAAATAACAAAAAACATCAGTGGGCAGCTATCACTGCAGCACCCGGGGAGCAATAAGGCGTTAGGTGCCTTGCTCAAGGGCACTTCAATTGCTACCTGCCTGCACTGGAATCGAACCAGCAACCTACTGATTACAAGCCCGACTCACTAACCAGTAGGCCACAACTGGCCCCCCAGTGGTGCCAGCACAATCGGATGACATCCTCTCTGTTGACATTGCCAAAATTTGGCCAAGAACATTGTGAATTCCCATAGTGGTTCCCTGATACCTGCAACTTATGTACAGTATAATTACCCAACAATATAACTGCGAGAGTAAGTTTTGAAATATATATTTCCTCCCATCTCATATTTATTGCTATTAGGGGTTCTGTATAACACGTCTTTTTTTTCCAAACATGGTATTGGGATGCTGTGGATTGCGGGCGAATGGGGGTGGGGCGATAGGATCACGATGCTGCCTCAACATCAGCATGTTTGTCAGCCATCTGCGATGGACAATGGCATCGTCTATCGGCCCAACCCTAATGCTGCATGTTCTGTCAAGACTGCACTGGCTACCTATTAAATACCGTATAAACTTTAAAATTCTGTTAATTACTTACAAAGCTCTGAATGGTTTAGCTCCTCAATACTTGAGTGAGCTCCTCTCTTATTACAGTCCGTCACGCTCACTGCTTTTGGAAAACTCTGGTCAGCTGATAATACCAAGAATCTCAAAATCAAGCGCGGATGAAGATCTTTTTCATATTTGGCACCCAAACTCTGGAACAGTTTACCCAGTGTTGTCCAGGAGGCAGATACATTATGTCAGTTTAAAGCTAGATTGAAGACTCACCTCTTTAATCTAGCATACACATAGTCCTTCGAACTTAAATTCCTTAAGGGGTTAGGGGTTGATGGCTGCATTAATTAGGAAACCGGAACCAGGAACACTTCCCATAGGAACCGATCTGCTGGCTCTAAGTCTGGCTCTCACGGATTGGATCCGATCCATGACTGAGAAACCGAAAACGAAACCGAATGTGCGAAACCGAAACTTATTACCATGTGAAGCGTGTGGCAGTCTCCGCTAACTACAGGTAATGAAGTAAGACTGGAAAGATTGTACTTCTCCTTGGTTTCATACGGATTACATAAACTGAGAATATTTGTTTTCGATAAGATTTACACTTTTTTATTTTCATTTTTAAATAGACATTCTAAGCTTTCTGCAGATATATGTCTCGTGTTTGTGTGACAAGTATTCACAAAGTTACAGTTCATTTTCAAATGCGTTTCAGAATGTCCTCCACTGAGAGAGAGAGAAGGCAGAACGCGCATCCTGTTGGTTTTTTACAAAATTAAAAAAAGCACAATATTTTGTTTTTATCGAGTGTAAAACAATAAAAGTACACACTTCACAGTTTCAAATGATATGTATCACTTATCTGTGTGACCAAAATCGACAGAGCATTTTTAGTGTCTTTTGCACTGATCTTAAAAAAGTAAGCTGGTCACGCCGGCGTGATCATCGACCCCAGGGAGTTAACGGCAAGTGTACATGGAGAGTTTACATTGCTCTAAGCTTTCTGTTAGTATGAAGCAAGGTGTCATTTGTTTAATACCTAAACCTAAAAAGGACACTCTTCTCTTAGACAATTGGAGACCTATCAGCCTTCTTAATAATGATTATAAATTGTTTGCCCTTATTTTCTCTAAGCGTTTTAAGTTGGTTTTGAACTCTATTACTGATAAAAATCAGTCAGGTTTCATGAAAAATCTTCATATTTTTAATAATATTAGACTTGTTTTTGACCTCACTGATTACTCTGACCTTATCGAGGATGATAGTTTAACTCTGTTTTTGGACTTCTTCAAAGCTTTTGACACTATTACGCATCCCTTCATTTTTTTTTGTTTAGAGCATTTTGGTTTCAGGCCTTCTTTCATTTTATTAAGGAGAGTAAGCTAGAAGGAATTTATATTGCTGGTAAAAGTTTTTTAATTAGTCAACTAGTGGAAAACACAGCCTTATTTGCTTCAACTATACAATTAGACAGTAAAACTGTTAAAACTAATGATCAGAAATTATTGAATTTTTTATGGAAAAATCGTGTACACTACATTCGTAAATCTGTTGTCATTAATTCCCTTAAAAATGGTGGACCTGACTTTCTGGATTGCTCTACTTTAAATAATACTCTTTTAAATTTTATTTTTGACCAACTCGGGGGTCTTTCCTTTTTACTAATGTGTGATTATAAGATTGAGAAACTGCCAGTGAAACTATCTGCCTTTCATGCACAAGCTTTGTTGGCTTGGAAACTGATCTACAAACACAATTTTCTCCGCAGCATTATTTTATTTGGAACAACCATTGTATCTTGTATAAACACAAAAGTATTTTTTTTGTTGAAAACTTGGTTTGATAAGGGTATTGTATTAGTGTCTAATCTGTTTTAGTTTTTAATCTGTTTTTTTCTGTTTTCTCTCAAGGGTATCTTATGACATACGATGAGCTTCTTGTACACTTTTATTTTCCTGTGACTCCTAAGGAATTCTCTCATTTTCTCTGCAATAAATTCTGGTATAGTTTCCTTATATAGAGGGGTGAAATCGGCCCATATGCCCATAGTCAATTTAACTGATACAATATGTGGTAAAATTAGTTTTTCGCAGACTAAAAATAAATCTATTGGTTCTCTATTTTTAAAGGAGGTTGCTACCAAGCCCTGCTCTATTGCTTATTGAACTAAATTTGTTAGAAATCCTAAGTGGGAAAGTGTTTGGTTATTACCTCATAAGTTTTTTTTATTACAAACAAGATAAAAGAAATCTATTTCAAAATAATTACTAAATTCTCAGCAAATTTAAAAAGGATATTGATGTTAATTGCTCTTTTTGCTCTTTACACATGGAAACTGTACCCCACATATTCTGGCACTGCAGTTATGTTAAAAAGTTATTGTCTGATGCCTCTGTGTTCATCAAAGAAAAGTTTTTTTTTTTTTTTTGCATTTTGAAAATGTATTTTTGGATATTTTATTATGACAGTGTGAGTAGCGAAGCTTATATTATCAATCTATTTATTTTACTAGTTAAGTTTCACATTCATAAGTGTAAACAGTGTTTTACAGTGGTTTATAAAGAATTGGAAAACTATTTTTGTACTATTCAACATAGTACAAATATGTCTGTTGTATTGTTCTGTATTATGTCGTTTAAAGCATAATAAAAAAAGGACGCAACCTCGCGTTTGAAAGCACCCAATAGAATTTTTCGCCTACTTTTTGTAAACTGGGTAAACATCTTACACCCATGGTTAAAATTTTTAGCACACCTCTCCCAAGTAAGCCCGTCGATTTGACCCCTTATTCATGGGTCTACGGCAAACGTCGCGTAACGAGTTACGTACCAAAGTTTTGTCCAGAAGAAGATGCAAGAGAGTAAAAAAAGTAATGATTAGCTGCGCAAGCACTGCTACTAATACGTTTAAATCAGGCCAACATAATAAAGATAGAAATTATGGAAGCACATATATACTATAAATGGACTCTTATTTTATATACTGTAATGTGCCACACCCTCATTATTAAAAAAACATCTATCAAGTATCAGTATTGAAAGTCTTATACAGCAGATACACACTAAATCAGTGTAATTATCAACAATGTAAAACATAAGAGTTTCATATCTAAATGTCAATGTTAATGTTAATATGTCACAGCAACATCTATCGTCATGCTGCAGGCTATATACCACCAGCAGTTTACTCAAGACAGCAGTCTGTAGGGTCTGACGGGTATTCACCTTCACTTGTGTGTCGTTTTTTCCTGCTCTTTCGCCATAAACACGTTTTTCGAGCTCCTGCAGACGAGCGTTCAGATTAGCAATGCTGCTTTCCCCCTCCATCTTATTTTTCGGTTGCTCTGTTCTAAACCAGAAATGACGTTTTTTAAGGGGGCGGGGGGAGGGGGGGGGTTGTTTCTTCTTTTGCGCATTACAGCAGCGGCCAGTTACACCGCTCCTGCCACCCAACGGTTCTCCTCCTTCAGTAACAGAACTGAGCCATTACAAAAATGCATGTTATTTGTGCAAAATGCACACCAACAATTCACACCAACATCTAAGGTCTAAAAAAGAAAGAAAGGATGAAAAGGTTTCATATACTGTCACAAAAAGTGGAATATTATAGCACTAAAACAATAGAGCAACATTACGCTCTCCTACAATATTTAGAAGAGTTGTCGACTGAGAATTTTAAGGATGTAAGGCCTATGTTTGCTGTAGTATAAATGGCCAAGTTTGAACTGGAATTCCACACCTCCTTAAAATTCCCTGTCCTACTCCATTTTTAGCCCTGTACATTTGTCTCCATCCTATAAACAGATTTACTGCCAGTAATCTTTGTGTTTAACAAAACATTGTTGATTAAAGCAGGAAATGTATGAATAATACAACATAATAAATTAGTACAGCTAATAATAATATTGTAACATCAGCAAACTGTCTTTAAAAGTTAATAAACTGGATTGTGGCATCTAACTGTTTTCATATATAACAGGGAGGAATTAGAAAATAGCAGGGTTATGTTATGGTGTAAACTTTTCAAAACTAAAGGACTGCCGCAATAACTTTGAATTACAAATATGGGAAAGAAAGAAATACTAAGCTATAATAATGCTATACTACAATACTATGAAAACTTGAGGTATTAAATAAAAAGTTTCTTATAACCTAAAAGGATTATTATAAGTAGTCCTATGGATTTACAATATTACCTGACCAGTAGCAATGAACATTTTTTCAGTAAATACTGACACACCACCTATCAGACTATCGTCTGTTTTAAAATAATCAATGATTACCAAGAGGGAAAACAGTATTATATTACACCCCAAAGTCAAATAAATAAAAATCCCATTCTTTGCAGTAAAGTAATTGCACCCGCTGTAGCGCATGCGCAGGTAAGGTTCTCTCATTCATTGCCGTGTGTGTCTAGCAGCGCGACTGATAAACCGCAGTGATGCCAGCAACAGTCTAGGATGGTCGATACACGAATGATTTTATTTACGTGTGTTTTCTTGACAGGCCTTTAATCAAATCCGGATCTATCTGGATTTGGGATGTTATTTACAGTTCGAAAAAAATCTGTCGCACCACCTCGCGAATGTTATTAGAAAGAGATTTTAATCTCGCGAAGGTAGGAATGCACTGCATGTCATGCTGCTGTCACCAATGTAAAATCTATAAAGCTGGTTAGGATTTCTGGGACGTATTTTCTGTGTTTGAGAGAAAAAAACGTAGAGATTGTAAACCTAAAAATCACAGTTTCTGTCTCCCGCATCGTCGCGTTTCCACACGTTAATTTTTGCATCGCACCTTATTTAAGTTTAACTCATGAAAAGCCATGTCTTCTTATTTATCTAATAATGATCGTAGTGTAACAATTTTGATTTGGGGGAGGTTATGGTGGGATTCTGCCGTTTCATATTTGGCCGGAAAATTGATATACAATTTGAATAGTATTGTGTCGAATTATCTGTAACAGGGTCATTACTATTATAATTTAGTTCCTGCTGACGTGAGCCGATATGTGCTGACAAATGGTGAAACCCCCACGTCCCTCAACACCACCATCACAATATTCAAACATTTGTCCATACCAAACCATCACAATATTACAGCGTCACCCCTCTAAAAATGCTTATATTTGTAATCTTCTTTTTGTTTTCCTGTTACCTGTGTACCAATTTGTCTGCCCTATGTTTTTTTTTTTTTTTTTTTAGAAATCTAGGAATTAATTCTCAGCGATGGATATTGTAAAGCATGTAATCAACGACACCATTGAATTCTACAAATTGAGTCTTACCATTGCAGGTAACTAATGTCTTAGCTGAATGTGACATAATATCTATGGGAGCACTCTATGATTTAATAAAATTGGTGACAATAAACATAATCTGTTAGATTAGATTTTACAATAAGAAAGCATTTTTACTAATTCATGCAATCTGAGAAAAAAAATAGGAAACACTGATACAGATGCCTTTTATGGGATTGTGGATTTATGCACTAGGTAGAATTGTAATAATAGGGTTTTGTGGTTGTTTATAGACAAGCGTGTGGAGAAATGGCCCCTGATGGAATCTCCCCTTCCCACATTGGCTATCAGCACAGCCTACCTGCTATTCCTCTGGCTTGGGCCAAAGTATATGCAGGGCAGAGAGCCCTTCCAGCTGAGAAAGACCCTTATTATCTACAACTTTAGCATGGTTATCCTTAACCTTTTTATATTTAAAGAGGTGAGTTCACTTTAACTTTCTAGGTCTGAAACAGTGTTCTGTCATGATAAAGCAATAAATGCTAAAAGATTTTCATCTTAACCCACTTAACCCTTCCATCTTAACTATTGTAGCTGACCGGCATTAAAAGTCACTCTGCATTTGTTAAAAGTTAAACTTTTCCAAATTTGTTTATAAATAAATTAGCTCAGGTTGTCTTTATTGATCGCTGGTGGTGTGAACAGTGCATTGATCTTCACTTTTTGTCATAACCAGCAAGCCACAACAAGTGATACTACATTTTGTTGATTTATTGGTTTTTATTTCTATGGCATCTCACCTGGTATCTCCACCCTCAACAAAAATGTATTGCACATATGAGCTTATGTTTATTAAATCAAACTCAGGCTGTGTCCAAAATCACCCCATACCTTATATAGTGCATATAAAAGGGATAGTAATATCAAAGTGTCCGAAACCATAGTGGACATTACTAAGTACACTCATTTAATACCATGATGCACCACAATAATGAGTGTACAACCAATGACTAGCTCACCCCTAGTGATCCACTGTAAGAGTCGTGCAGAATGCATTTCAATGATTTAGCGTGTGAAAGATGTTCATTTCTGTCCATGCATTGTTCCGATTGTCTGTAATTGAACCCTATTTACATTTTACTATAGACAGACACTACAAATTGATACCACTACAAATTGCCTATAATGAAAGCATAAAGTGTCAGTAACCAGAATGTACCTAAATAGCAACGTACCAGTTTCAATGTTATATCAAATGCAAAAAAACACAGCTTCTTTTTAGCAGTAAATTGTAACTTTTAGGCTTTTAAGATTTGGCAGCATTAGGTGGTTGTTTTTCACAAAATACACAATACTCCACTATTGCAAACTCATTTCTTTATTGTAATTTTAGTTAATCGTGTAAGGTCACAACCATCTTATTAATAAGGCAAAGAAGTAAAATAATAAATTGGCATTGTTCTTCATACCAACAAATTTAATGAAATAACCCCAAATTTAGCCACACTCCTTGATTTTATCAGTAGCGCATGTCATCTTAGAGTTTTTTTTTAGAATTGGAAGTTTCAGAAAAGTGTAATGCATAATTTGTTACCTGTTGAATTTCAGCTGTTCCTTGCTGCATGGGCAGCCAACTACAGCTACATCTGCCAGCCTGTAGACTACTCTGATAACCCTAATGAAGTGAGGGTGAGTATGTTTCCTAGATAAAGTCATATCATCTAAAGTAATGTGTTTAGCTGAGACTGTGCCCTGGAACAGGTTATCAGAGCGGGATAACCAGAGTTCAGTTTCACACTGTGACATCATTTTTACATTTCATTTTGTGACTCAAATTTAAAGCACATGAAGTAAAATTAAATGAAATCAAATTAAGTCTTTTATTAATACATTTATTTTAATTATGAACTAGATGGGGTAAAAGTGAAAGAAAGAGAGAGAAAGAGAAAGCCTGGCCTGACATGTTAGCATGATGCTTTAGGGTGATGCTAGCATGATTTTAGCCCATTTTATCATTATGGTAGTACATTTCTGGCCAATGTACGACTATGGCAATTTCGGAAATCAGATACAGGAATATTATAAGTCCAATCCCTTAGAAAAGATATAGCATACTTCTTCGAACCGGTCTGAAGATCTCTGGAAAGTTTGGTGGTTGTAGCTTGGAAGCCCCAATTTTTACTCTCAGAACTAGACTGAGGACAAACTTTATGTTGGCTTGAAAAAGCCTGACCTGAAAGGTGTATAATAGTTTGAAATACTTTAGGTCTGACATTCTCTAACACACTGCAGAGTAACATGTTTTAGTATATTTTTAACGTTTTAACAATCTAACAAGATTGTAGTTTATTTTAGCATGTTGCTAGTATGTTTTAGCATCAATTAGCATGATGCTAGCACACTTTAACATGATGCTAGCATGACTTAGCATGTTAACATGTTTTAGCTTTAATTAGCATAATACTAGCAAGTTTTAACATGATGCTAACACGATGCTAGATTGATTAAGCATGATAGATATAGTAAAATATGCCTTTTTTTTCTATATGGGGATATAGTAAAATATATCTATTTTACTATAAACCTATAGACTTCCATTGAAGATCTATCCTTAAGGGTGTACTCACACTAGGCACTCTGAACCACGCTGGGGCCCGATTGACTCCCAAAGCCTGGTTTGTTTGACCAGTGTGATTGCTCCGAACCATGCCCGGCTTATTTAATTATGCTCTGCCTCGCTTGAAGAGATGGGCCAGAGCATGGTTTGATTGGGCTTGGGCGCAGTTCGCGTTGTGTGAGCACTAAACAGCCACTTATCATTAAGACAACAAACACCTTTTGTTACTACTTGGATAGTATATTTTTAATTTCTTTAATTAATAGTTGAGTATTAATTAATAATTGAGTATATATAGGTTTGTAACGGTTCTGTTTCTCACCTTGTTGCTAAACAGGAATTGCAGTTTGCAAGTAAAGCTACAAATTGCTGTCTCTGTAAAAAGCTTATGATATGTGCTGTACAATCAAGTTAAATTCGCTGTGTAGCATAAATGATACATCTAATAGATAGTGCATAGTGCTTTTCTTCAAAAAAAAAAGTTGCATCGTTAATGACGTAAGTGTGCTCTAGCTCTGAAACTTAAGTGCAAGTGTGAGAGCAGGCCAGAGGGAATGTGAGGAGGAGGGATAATCATGCTCGAGCATGGTTCAAGGCAACCAAGTGTGAACCAATTGCAAAAGTTAGTACACCCTAAAAGGTCAAGCTTTAAATCTACAACAGTCTTAATCAAACTTTTCACAAGGCTTTTTAAAGCCAACATAAAGTTTGTTTACAAACTTTACTCCTCCAGTTAATTACTAGTGTGTGTAACTAATAAACTAAAAAGTTTTTTTTAAATAAATGTTTATTTTTATAAAGGTATCGGAACATGATTTTGTGGAACTGTATGGCAATTGTTTTTTATGGTGATTCTTAAATTATGAAATTTTGCCCAACCCTGATTTTCATTGGTCATGATGGTGTATGAAACTTCTTTTTTTATGTTGTATGGATTTTAGGAATTCTCACAAAAATCATTAAATCCACCTTATGACATTGCTTTCATCTTCCTGTAATGGACAGGTGGCTGCAGCCTTGTGGTGGTATTTTATCTCCAAAGGTGTGGAATACCTTGACACAGTATTTTTCATCTTACGTAAAAAGTTCAACCAAATCAGCTTCCTACATGTCTATCACCACTGCACCATGTTTACTCTGTGGTGGATTGGCATCAAATGGGTTGCTGGTGGACAGTGTAAGTGTTAAAGCACCCTGAGCAGTGTGAACTGACATTTAAATTCAATTGTCTTGTATGTTAAATTAAACTAACTGAGTGTACAATCTATTTTTCAGCATTCTTCGGTGCTCATATGAATGCAGTCATACATGTTTTGATGTACTTATATTATGCGCTGGCTGCATTTGGACCAAAAATACAGAAATATCTGTGGTGGAAAAAATATCTGACTATAATCCAAATGGTAGGTAGTGACATTTTGGAAGCAAAATATGAGAATGTTTTTTTTTTATATATATATATATATACATTTTTTTTCCCAAAATGGGTTATATCCATGGCACGTTTTTCCCCAAAATGCTATAAATCCATTTCAGTTCAATTCATTCAATAAAAATTCATTTTCTGTATGAGAGTGGACAAAAATATAACCATAAATAACAAGTTCACTTGCTATCACTTGCTAAGTTATCATTTGTGATAAAAGTTTCTCTTGATCTATACATATGACAAGCCCCAAGAGATCGCCGGTATTTATATAAGTTTTTTTATACGTTTCCTGTTGTGATCGTCTTTGCAAGTTGGAATAGTGCACCGTGATAGGTCGAATGGATATGTTTCATTTTGCTGAAAATCAGGACTGGCGTTTATTACGTTTTGGGGAAAAAAGGGAAGAAACAGTGCAGGAAACCACGGCGGATATCGTGTTTTTTTTTAATTGATGACAGAACTTTGAAAAGAGACCAAATGTGAAGCTTATTTTGGCAGTATCTAGATTTTTTTAAAATTGGCGTTTATCCCGTTTTGGAACCAAACTCTTTATATATTATATATTATATATATTATGTGGTATATAAGAGTGACTCATGTAACATTTGCGGAAATGTTGTAACATTGATGTGTAAATTTTTTTTTAAATCCAAATACTTTGCTTTAATTCTAAGAAATCTTTTGAATGTATTTGGCAAAACGGAAATAAAGCACAAATGCACAAATATTACTCAATATTACCATTTACTAAAAGTGCCCCTAATTTAACAATCACACATAAAACTGACTGATTATCAACTGTAAGCTTATTAGTATCTGTTAACTTCTGCAGATCCAGTTTCACATCACCATTGGCCACACTGCTCTGTCCCTGTACTCCAACTGCCCATTCCCGAAGTGGATGCACTGGTGCCTGATTGGATACGCTCTCACCTTCATTATCCTTTTTGGCAATTTCTATTACCAGACGTATCGCCGCCAGCCCTGTCACGAGGCCACATCCAGGCCTGGCATAGACCTTTGCAATGGAGCCTTGGCAGCCACTATTACCACCAAGATGGATGAGAAGCCAACAGTGGTGGAGACCGGGAGAAGAAAGAGAAAGGGCAGGGCAAAGTGTGAATAAACCCAGACCCGAGAGAGCAACAGACAGACCTCCACGCAGATGAAAGTGAGATCACAGTGGCCCAGATAGTGAGCCACTGGAGATAGTGTGTTTCAGCTCAGATAATCCACAATTGTTATGAAAAACAGTATACTGAGCTTCTGCAGCAGAGGGGAAGAAATATGAGCCTTGGATTACATATGATTAATTTATGAGAGTATCTTATCCGTAAGGTGCAGTGCCTTGCAAAAGTATTCACCCCCTTTGCCTTTTTCTTAGTTTGTTGCATTACAACCTGGAATTTAAATGGAATGATTTTCAAATGATTAACATTTGATTTATGCAACATGTTTACAATTTCTGAGATGCAAAATATTTTTTATTGTGAAGCAAACAAAAAATAAGACCAACAGAAAACTTGGGTGCGCATAATTATTCACCCCCTCAAAGTTAATACTTTGTAGAGCCACCTTTTGCAGTAATTACATCTGCAAGTCTCTTTGGGTATGTCTGTATGAGCTTAGGACATCTAGCCACTGCATCAACTCTTTTAAGTTGGATGGGTTTCGCTGGTCGATTGAGATCTGGGCTTTGATTGGGCCATCCCAACACATTTAAATGTTTCCCCCTAAACCAATTGAGTGTTGCTTTAGCAGTGTGTTTAGGGTCATTGTCCTGCCGGAAGGTGAATCTTCCCAGTCTCATGTTCGGCAGACTGAAACAGGTTTTCTTCAAGAATTGCCCTGTATTTAGCACCATCCATCACTCCTTCAATTCTGACCAGTTACCCAGTACCTGCTGATGAAAAACACCCCCACAGCATGATACTGCCACCGCCATGCTTCACTGTGGTGATGGTGTTCTGGGGGTGATGAGAGGTGTTGGGTTTGCGCCAGACATAGTGTTTTATGCCCAAAAAGTTAAATTTTAGTCTCATCTGACCACAGTACCTTCTTCCAGACATTTGGGGAGTCTCTCGTGTGTCTTTTGGTAAACTCAAGACGTTTCTTGTTTTTTTTCTTTATGCAAGGGCTTTCCTATGGCCACTCTTCCATAAAGCCCAGCTCTGTGGAGTGTACGGCTAATAGTGGTCCTATGGACAGACATGATGTGAAGCTCTAGCTCTATCAGGGTTATTGTTGGTCTATTGTTGGTCTGTACGTTTTGGTGGGTGGCCCTCTCTTGACAGTTTTACTGTGGTGCCATATTCCTTCCACTTTGCTATGGTGGATTTAATGGTGCTTTGTGGGATATTCAGAGTTTTTGATATGTTTTTGCAACACAACCCTGATTTATACTTCTCCAAAATTTTGGATCTGGCCTGTTTGGAGAGCTCCTTGGCCTTCATCGTGCCGCTTGCTTGATGCTGCTTTTTGCTCAGTAGTGTTGCAGACACTGGGGCTTTTCAGATATATATGAAATATATGTGTATGCAGGTACTGTATATATGTAAGCTAAGATGATGTGACACCTAAATTAAGTCCACCTGTATGCAGTCTAACTAATTATGTGACTTCTTGAGTTAACTGGTAGCACCAGAACTTATTTAGGAGCTTCATAGCAAAAGGGGTGAATACAAATGCACATTATTATTTTTAATGTTTTTTATTTCATGTCATCAACTTGACATGAGTATTTACGGAGTATTTTGTGTAGATCCACTACATAAAAAGCAAATGAAAATCCTTTAAATTCCAGGTTGTAATTCAACAAAATAGGAAAACTGCAAAGGGGGGTGAATACTTTTACAAGGCACTGTATATATCCTTCCATATCACCCGTCCTTATAATGCATATTCATTACATTAGTCTATGTATCTGACCTGTGTTTTAACATTGTAGACATAAAGTTAACATGTTAACATTTGTTTTATAATTTAATAGTGTGGATCACAAGTCTGAGACCACTAGTCATAATGCTCCTATTTTACATTTTTAAAATAATACAAACCTTTCATTTATAAAATTCTTTATAAACATTACAATTTAAGTAAAAAAAAATTTTTTTTTTTTTTTTTTGGAAAATTGCTTTGAAGAGTTTGGTTTTTCAAGTTTTTCCCTGATGAGCATTCACTTAAGCTGGAATGGACTCCACAAGAGAGAAACCTGATGATCTGTTATATCAGAATCATTTGAGAATCTTCCAAAAACTTCCAAACAATTTAAAATTCAGTAAAAGTTTTAGTTTATACTGTGTGTGACACATTTGAGTGTCACACATTTGCTTACTTGATTAGTGACCTGCAAGTGCGAAATCTTATGTAATAACATACGTAATATTATATGTAATGTAATACCTTTTCCTTATTCAAGTTTAAAGTTTAATTCTGAAAACATTCTTTTATTTCCAGGTTTTAATGAAAAAAAAATGTAGATGAAAAAAATAATGTGGTCTCAGTATTTTGGACCCCAATGTGTATCTATCTGTTAAAAAAATATTTATCTGAAGCTTTCTTTATTCTTTTAATGTCAGTTAAAAGCTGTTTGCTGCTGATATGTTAAGCAATTGTATGAAAAAAGGGGCACTGAAAAATGCAACTTTCAAAATTAGGGATGCATGGATAATTAAATTAATACAATAATTCGTTTTTTTTGGCCAGTAAACAAAATATGATGGCCTATATTATACATTTTATTTTCTGTTACGTGTTTACATTTTGAAACTATTTTACATTTAAAGTAACTGGACTTACATACAATGTACAATACAAAAGATAAGTTACAGTTTGTTGGAAATTTGCTATTAACTGCCTTCAATATTAGCCAAATCATATCAATACTGAAAATAAAAAAAAAGAACATTACATTCACATTTAGGCATTTAGCGGACGCTTTTATCCAAAGCAATGTGAGGAAAACAAAGAAGCGATAAACCATAAGACGACAATAAACATCAGCTGTACATAGTTACAATTACAACATTTTAATGCTTGATGTGATACCTGTTGGAAGAGAGGAGAAAGGGTTAGTAGTTTTCTTTTTGTAAATTTATACTTGTGTAAGGTATTCTTGAAAGAGACAGGTTTTTAGCAGTTTCTTGAATATGGTAGGGGATGCGGCAGACCGAACACAGTTTGGAAGATCATTCCACCAGTGAGGGGTAGTGAACATAAATCTGTGAGTAAGTGATTGTGTACCCTGAAAAGAGGGTATAACAAGACAACGCTCATTTCCTGACCATAGGGACCTGGAAGGAGTATATAGGTGTATGAGTTTGTGAGTTTGGTGCAGAGCCAGTAGTGTTTTTTTAAAACAAGCAGTACAGATTTGCTCCATGCTCCATGCCATTGTTTTTTATTCTGAATAGTTCCAGTCTCAAAATAAGTAATCTGTTTTGCCCTGAATTTTTTATAATGTTGTATATTCTGTGCAATTTTGTACATTGTGGCTTTACAAATCCAATAATCATCACTCTGGTATTTCTTTTTCTTTATAAATTATATATATATACCTGTATATAAAATAAACAGAATGCCAATGCATAGTAAATGTTGATGAGATTTAAATTCTAATCAAACCTATTGTTGCAGTCACCAATGAGCCTTACACATGGAAGTTAACACACTTCAAGACTATTTTAAACAACATTTTCTAGTTACTGTAGGGTAGGTAAAATGTTTAGAAACATGACTGAAATGTTTCTTATCTTACAACTCTTTTATCTGAAGCTGTTTGCTGAAATGTTTAAATTATTATTGTAGACAATATATTGAAATATGAAATATTGTGTCAACATTCATAAGTTTCTTATTTAAAAAATGTTTTTGATATGGATGATTTGGACCAACGTAAGCTGACAATAAGAACATAGAATTCCTTCGAAACTCTTTAAAAACCTTCTCAGGATGATTCCTCAAGAAACTAAGTAATAATATGTAATTAAAACATTTTTGTAATTTCTAGGCAAAGAACGACTACATATGCAATAGAATATGCAATAATAATATATCAATAGTATATAATACTATCATATAATATTATATAATAGTATATTTATCAATATATTTGTTTAACCCCATAACGCCATTTGAATCATATTTGAATCATGACTTTCTAAGACCTTTACGTCATCAACATCTATACTTCCAAAACAACAACCTGACACATGGCTTGACACATGTCTGCCCTCTGGTGGATTATCTGTGCAATGCATGCAGTAGTGAGCTTTTGAATGCTATATCAAAAATGTATGGAAGTTTTTAATGACAAATGTATTTGAAAAAGAAAAGCATGATGAATTACACAAATCGAAAAAAAGCACCGCATAAACAGTGCTTGCATTTTAATGCATTGTATTTTCATGGTTGTATATTTAAACACTGTGAATATTTCAGTTGAAAACATTTACACACAATGTTTCATTGTTAAAAATTCAATAATCAATATTCACCTTATAAAGTTCGTTTCCAAAACATTCAGTTTGTCTAAGAATGCCATAGATAATATACGCCAGGCAATTTTCGGCCCATTTCATTTCACTTTACAAATTCGTTTCCAAAAATTCAGTGTCTAAAATTCGACGGAATATTCAGCAGAGTACATCTGGGGACACAGGAAAAGCAGCAGAGCACAGATGCATAATCGCCATCTGCTGTTAGTCACCTCACCAGCAGGTGGTGCAAGCAGGTATTGACGAAGACCAAAGCAACAGGTAGAGACGAGCTTCCTGTCAGAGGAAGACCTTAAGCATGCCTCATCTTATAAATGTAAAAACTTTTTCAAATGCAAAAACTAAAACATGTCAAGCATACAAACTAAAGAAACGTTGCACATTAGATTGCACATTAGTTAATGCAAAACGATAATACGTCATTCACAATATGCACTTAAAATCTGTGACAAAAAAAACATGCACACAATGTTAACAATTACAGTTCAAGCTTGACACATTTTGAAAAAGTTAGCCTAGTTTTATATTGTTAGTAATATTTCAATATGAATATTTACTGCATATTTATATATGTACAATATGTACTGAATTTATACTTTGTATTCCATGCCTTGTATTATAGTAAAATCATGTGGAAAATGTGTGTATTATATATGATACAGCAGGTATATAAGGTAATGTATCTGTAAATTCTTCAAACGTCATTGCATTTAAATTCATGATGCAATCTGCTTTATGCCAACCACAATACCAAATACACTGTTTTGATGTTTAAGTTACTGAAATGTCATTCTAACATATATTTTGATTGTAATGTGAGATATTTATGTGTTTTTGTATATGCTAATGTCTTGTTAATCAGTTGGGTTTTTCAATGGCTCAATTGCCATTGATTTTCGCTAAAGCAATTATTTGTGTGTAAATTAATATGCCAAAAATGTTTGGTGTTGAAGATGCTCTATTAGGATGATTATGGATGGGAGTTCAAGTGACATTGAGCAATTGGGTGAAGATGACTCCTAATGTAGGGCTTGTTGAGGAAATGTTTTTTTGAATAGTTTTTGTTTTAAGATAAACTTTGTTGTGATCATTGCCATAAAGACCAGATGTATAAATATGATACAATCAAAATATCATAAAGACCTGGTGTATAAAATATGATACAAAAAAATCATCATATAATAATCATATAATAATAATATTATGATTTTTTTTGTATTTTGTCAAAAGGTCAATGAACACTTTAATTTTTTTTAAAAATTGAATTTTCTGGCTATTATCTGATATATCAAGCTTTACAGGGATAATATAGTAATGTTGTATTATTTTTGTAGAATTTTGTAAATTATGAGTCCACTTAAATTATGAAGGGGGTCTGGGTGAGTGTGGTGGAGACGGAGGACTCGCAGACTGGGGTAACAGCAGAAAGAGTGAGGACTAAGGCAGGGCCAGAGTAAAAGGCAGCCCAGTGTAATAGAAGGGGTAGAAAGACCAGGTGCAGCTGGAGTCCCAAAAATCTGCAACAGAGCCAGAGCGGCGAGTGACCAAGGTGGAGTTGGATGGACAAGGGAGCCTAGTGGAGTCCAGGGATGACAGATCATGGTGGAGTTGAGAGAGTGCAGAGCCTAGGCGGATCCAAAGGGCTGATGTCATCATATTCATTGACATGGTATCAAAGGACAATTGGAACAATTGACACAAATTCCATAATGCTTTGTATGAGTTTCTGTAAATGCCACAAACCAAGTTTTGTGCAAACCGGACAAACGCTGTAGGAGGAGTTCAAAAAAGGAGGCTTTCAATATAATTCAAAATGGCTGACGGGAAGTACCATTGACTATAACAATTTTGATATCACAGTACTCAGCATAAACCAAAGAATCTAAAGAAACAAGGATGGAATGTTATTGCACTTACATGTGCAATAACAAATATTATTATAATGTAAATAATAACATTATTATTTGTTATTATTATTATGTTTTAATCATTTTTGTAAATTTTGTTATATCTTTAAGCCACTACGTGTGTTACAAAGGAGGCTCCCGCACCGCTTCCTTCGTGCCACCAGAGGGAACCGTCTCCCCGAATTCTGATTGGACTTCCTCACTACAATTCCCATCATGCCTCATACCTGGGGCTGACCACTCCCCGTCATCGCACCTGTTCCCCATCTTGCCAATTACCTCCCTATATAAACTGCAGTAATTCATGAACTCTTTGCGAAGTCTTGTTTTGCCCTGGTGAACATTACTGAACGTTTTTCATTGTTGGATTACTGTTATTACCCTTGCCTGTTTTTGACTCCTCTGTCTCCGCTGTCTGGGACACAAAGGCAGCTTGCTGTGCCTCCTTCGAGATGTTCAGAAAGGAGATGATTTAGCTGTTTGACCGCGCGGCCTGGGGTGACGAGGCGACAGCAAAGCTTATGCGGTTGTCGCAGGAGAGCCGTTCGGTCACGGACTATGCTGTGGAGTTTTAGACCCTGGCGGCCTCCTGCAGCTGGAACAACAGCAGCTCTTCGGGCCCGTTTCCTGGATGGGCTGGAGGATGACATTCAGGATGAGATAGCTATCTGCGAGCCGCCAAAGGATCTTAGGGCTGCTGTGGACTTGGCCCTTCGGGTAGAGACACGGATAGCCCGACGTCGTCTATGCTGGTCGCCTCGCTGTTCCTTGTTGGAGGGGGCCCAGGCGAGCACCTTAATGCCTTCTCGAGTGGAGCCCTCTCCCATTGACCCTGAGCCCATGCAGCTGGGGAGGATGAAGTTAACTCCCCAACAAGGACAACAACGCCTGGCTCGGGGTCGCTGCCTTTACTGCGGGGAGGCCGGGGCACTTGACGCTATCTTGTCCAGCAAAAGACAAGGCCCATCAGTAGTGCGGAGAGTCCTGATGGGCGCTATTAACCAAATCTCTCACCATTCCTCTCTTCTTTTTTTTGACTGTTTTCTGTCTTTCCAGGACTCTTCTACTCGGGCACAGGCGCTGGTGGACTCCGGGGCTGAGAGGAACTTCATGGACCGTCAGTTTGCGGCCAGGTGGGGTATCCCTGCCATTCCACTCCAGGAGCCTCTTCCCGCTTGGTCACTGGGTGATCGCCCCCTTGCCACCATCACCCACTCCACTCCCCCCGTGTCTTTGGCTGTCTCTGGCAATCATTGTGAGGAGATTGTGCTGTATCTTATTGAATCCCCTAGTGCCCCAATTATTTTGGGGCATCCCTTGTTGGCACAACACAATCCCCACATTGATTGGTCAAGATGTTCTGTGTTGACCTGGAGTCCATCCTGTCTGGCGTCTTGCCTGGGGGCTGCCTCCTCACCTGTGTCTGTTTTTCCTGTGTTACAGGTAGAGGCAGCTGATCTCTCTGGGGTCCCCGCGGAGTACCGAGATCTTCAGATGGTCTTTAGCAAGTCCCAGGCCACTTCACTACCACCTCACCGGCACTACGACTGCGCCATTGACCTTCTCCCAGGCACTTCTCCGCCACGGGGTCACTTGTATTCCCTGTCTGGTCCTGAGAGAGAGGCCATGGACAAATACATTAGTGAGTCTCTTAAGGCCGGCCTCATCCATCCCTCCTCATCTCCCGCTGGTGCGGGGTTCTTCTTCGTCCAGAAGAAGGATGGCTCCCTGTGGCCCTGTATTGATTATCGTGGCCTGAACGACATCACTGTCAAGAATCGGTATCCCCTACCGCTTATGTCGTCAGCCTTTGAGCTATTGCAGGGAGCTCAGGTCTTCACTAAGCTAGACCTCCGCAATGCCTATCACTTCATTCGCATTCGGGAGAGGGATGAGTGGAAGACAGCGTTCAACACTCCTGCGGGTCACTTAGAATACCGGGTCCTCCCGTTTGGTCTCACGAACGCCCCAGCTGTCTTCCAGGCTCTCATCAATGACGTGCTAAGAGACATGGTAAACAACTTTGTTTTTGTCTACCTGGACGATATTCTGATCTTTTCTCCCTCTCTCCAGGTTCATATTTAGCATGTAAGGAGAGTCTTACTAACCTGCTTACTAACCATCTTTATGTCAAGGCGGAGAAGTGCGAGTTCCACGCAGATTCTGTTTCATTCCTGGGGCACATTATTTCAGCCCAAGGGGTCAAGGCTGACCCCTCCAAGGTCAAGGCCATGGCCGATTGGCCTGTTCCTGACTCACGTAAGGCATTGCAGCGATTCCTGGAGTTCACCAATTTCTACCGGCAGTTCATCAGGAATTTCTAATGGTGGTGGCCCACTTTATCCCCCTACCCAAGCTGCCCTCAGCACGGGAGACTGCTCAAGTTATGGTCGACCACATTTTCCGGCTCCATGGGTTACTGGTCGATGTTGTGTCTGACAGGGGTCCGCAGTGTATCTCCTGTTTCTGGAAAGAGTTCTGTCGACAGATTGGGGCCACGTCAAGTATGTCTTCAGGTTTTCACCCGCAGACCAACGGGCAATGTGAACGGGCCAACCAGGATCTCGAAAGAGCACTCCACTGTCTGTCATCTCGGAATCCGAGTACCTGGAGCCTCCAGCTCTCATGGGTAGAGTACTCCCACAATTCCCTCCCAGTAACCTTGTCTGGTCTGTCCCCCTTTGAATGCTCCCTTGGTTACCAACCCCCTCTTTTCCCTGCACAGGAACCCGAGGCTGCAGTTCCGTCGGCCCTTGCCTTCGTCAGACGCTGTCATCGCACCTGGAAGAAGGCTAGGGAGGTCTTGGCCTAGACCTCTCGGCGAACCAAGGCAGCCGCCGACCGCCACCGTACCCCTCACCCTGTCTACACCTGCGGTCAACGTGTTTGGTTGTCCACCAAGGACCTGCCTCTCCAGGTGCCCTCTCGCAAGCTGGCTCCTAGGTTCATTGGACCTTACTGAATCGCTAAGGTGTTGAGCCCGGTGGTGGTTAGGCTCCGACTTCCCCCCTCCCTTGGTCGGGTTCATCCGGTCTTTCATGTAAGAGGAATTCTCGACGCTCGCCCCAGGGGTAGGGGCTTTCAGTACTTGGTGGACTGGGAAGGCTATGGCCTGGAAGAGCGGAGTTGGGTGCCGTCCCGGGACATCTTGGACCTTTGTTGATCGTTGATCGAAGACTACTGCCGTCGAATGGGTGTCTCCGGCCCTGGGGCGTCTGGTGGTGTCCCTGGTGGGGGTACTGTCAGGAGCTTGATCTGATCGCTCCAGGATTTGTTGTCTTTGTGTTGTTTTTTCACAACACATGCTGCGCCTTTGAGACTGAGGTGTATGTGCCGACTGGCAGCATCCACCAGAATGAATGAAATGGGAGATTTCTGGAAACCATGTAAGAAATGGCTTTCTTCTCTAGATATTTTATAACTAACACACTATACATGCATCTAGGGAGAAAAAAATTGTGGTCAAATGTGCCCACGAAACTAAAATGAAATAAAAATAAAATAAAAATGGACTAAAAGTCAAGGTGTTTATATTCACAATCACATATGGTAAATTAAAATCAGTAGGGTTTATTTTTAAATTTTTGAGACAGGTTAACCAACAGCGGAGTCTGGGTGACAATGTGGAAATAACATTGAGACCAGACAGTGAGTGAACGGGAGGGGTGTAGTGATATGGTGCAGTTGATTGTTGATGACAGGTGAAGGTGATTGGTAATCTAGTGATTGGGATCTGGTGATGGCATTGGGTGGTGGCTGTGACTCCCTGACAGGTGCTCATCCCAACAGACTACATTTTACACTGTCCTGAAAATATTGGACTAGTATTACTTACAGGCTACAGCTTTCAAATAAATCGTTCAGAACCCTTTGAAATTATATCTGTTTTTATATGCTCTGCTGGTAATTACTATGTCAATGTAAAAATATTAGTTTTGGTCCTCAGTTCTCTTATTTTCTCTGCTCTGGAGGAGGGAAGAGGTAAATTATATGACTATAGAGTAATTCAAATTAATGGGGAAGGTTTCATTGCTAAGATGACATCATCTCACTAATTTCTGTCACACTATGTAGATTTATTAAACAAAGACATTGTAATAAACAATGTGATGTATAACAGAAGGGTGTCAACTTTGCATTAATCTTAATAACAAACCAAGTTCTTTTTCTAAGGCCTTGAATGGTGACCAGATGTGTGACTCACACACACATCATCACGGAGGTCAAGTCTCTTTACATGCTGTGGCTGAAGAGTAAGTGTACTGGAATAGTCACAGTAGAGCTGGCTTAAATTCTTTGGTGATTTTGTGGCTGCTGCTGCATTCCTCCAATGAAGGAATGAACATGAGGGAAAACAGCATAAACTGTAATGTCCACTGTAATGCAGTCATATACTCCATCATAAGGGGCAGTTAGTCATACTAAAATGACAGACTAAACCTCTTACCCTTACCAACTCTCACTCTAACTCACACTAACCCTTATGGCAATCATCAGTGTTCAAACAATTGAATTGAAATAAGGTGTTTTTGTAAATTAGAATATCCTTGCTCAGTTAAGTTTCACTTTAGAAGAACAGCTGCTGTAAAAAAAATGTGACTGAATGAGAATATTTTTTAAGCACATTGTTTTAATAAAAACATCTGCATAGGATGCTCCTCTGCCTCCTCTGTACTGTTAGAAACCTTTTCAGTCGCAATCCTCACCTCCTCATGGTACATTTAGCCAACTTATACGTCCTTAATAGTAGCGTTAACTGGCTACCTGGTCACAGGCTTGAGGACAATAAGAAGTACCCGGGGCTCTGTTTTTAAAGAGCAAGAGGAACAAACCCAACCAGAACAGACCTATAGAAAAAAGGAGATCATTTGAAAAAAAAACATGTCTAAAAGTTGGCTGGTTGTTGGGGGACACTTAAAGTCCTCATGAATTTGCCTAAAGATTGCCGTTTTCTTTCCTTTTTAGTAGATTTCCTAAAAATGTACTTTTTTTTTAGGAGTACACTAGCTTATAAATGACCTCAAAATCGATAGACATATGGTTATGGTACTCTTAGGTGCTGTTAATCAGTGAAGCAGAAGGTGGCAGCATCTTCTCGTTTTAAACTCAGTAATATCACAAAAGGCAGGTAAGTGAGGTCACAGAAAACTGTGGTCTTTTTCATTGAAATATTGTCTGGCACAAGACCCCAGATAAGCAACTCTATGATGCCCATGTCTGAGGAGCACATTATGACCCTATCAACGCACTGTTGTTGTGAACTGAGTTACAGCCGATGATGCTCAAAACCTGATATACATTTAAAACCCTGACATACATTTAGTGAATTGAATAAGATTGTTATACATGTGTACGAACTTGCTAATACAATGTCAGACACTGTAATATGCACTGGCGCCCTCCCTGCTTATCGTATCCTGCTATACATAGCAGACTATTATCAATAAATGACTGGATGTCTAAGTGGTGTTTGCAGAATAATATATGTTTCATAGAAATACTAGCACATACTGGCACCCTAAAGAGAGCAGCCGGGAAAATAGAGTGTAACTGCAAGTGAACACAATTAAAGATATTGCATACAGCATGTAAGGAGTGTTTCAAATTACATTAAGGCCTTAAAAACTCCAGATCTGCCTATTTTTCAAGGCCTGGCGACTGATTTGGCCTGCTGCCAGCAAGCCTTTTTTTTGTTCATTATTTTTATTCATTTTATATTATTGCACACGCAGTGTCATTTCCGAATTCAGCATTCAAATAATAAATAATAATAAAAACATTAATTCATGAAACTAAATCTATTAATTTTGACTAGCAATGATACAGTTGATTTACATCCTCTGCGTGCCTCTGCCAAAGCGGTTAAATAGACACACGAGGATGGAGTGAAAGCGGCAGCTGGAGCAAAAAGGGAAAAAAAAAGCGCTTCAAGAAGCAGCAGCAAATGCTGAAAAATTTCTGATGTGTTCAGGGCTTCAAGTGCAGGTCAGTTTTATCTGTAAATATTGTAGTATTTTCCTTGCAAGTATTGAACTATCAAATAGTATATTAGCGGTAGCACCCCTACCAGCATCAATTAAAATACTATATGCTAAAAGATATTAATACTATTTATTGTACATGTGTAAGTTACATGTGTATTTTGCAGACAGATATTCACATTCTTTTATATAGATCGAAAGGGAGCAGGTAGACAAGAGCTATAGTGCAATCAGGAACAAATATCTTATCAAAATGTTTAAATTGCAAAAACTGTGCAATATGTTGCCATATCTTGCTAAATACAGGTGCTGGTCATAATTAGAATATCATCAAAAAGTTGATTTATTTCACTAATTCCATTAAAAAAGTGAAACTTGTATATTATATTCATTACACACAGACTGATATATTTCAAATGTTTTTTTAATTTTGATGATTATAACTGACAACTAATGAAAATCCCAAATTCAGTATCTCAGGAAATTAGAATATTACTTAATATCCAATGTAAAAGATTTTTAGAAATCTTGGCCAACTGAAAAGTATGAACACGAAAAGTATGAGCATGTACAGCACTCAATACTTAGTTGGGGCTCCTTTTGCCTGAATTACTGCAGCAATGCGGCGTGGCATGGAGTCGATCAGTCTGTGGCACTGCTCAGGTGTTATGAGAGCCCAGGCTGCTCTGATAGTGGCCTTCAGCTCTTCTGCATTGTTGGGTCTGGCATATCGCATCTTCCTCTTCACAATACCCCATAGATTTTCTATGGGGTTAAGTTCAGGCAAGTTTGCTGGCCAATTAAGAACAGGGATACCATGGTCCTTAAACCAGGTACTGGTAGCTTTGGCACTGTGTGCAGGTGCCAAGTCCTCTTGGAAAATGAAATCTGCATCTCCATAAAGTTGGTCAGAAGCAGGAAGCATAAAGTGCTCTAAAACTTCCTGGTATACGGCTGCGTTGACCTTGGACCTCAGAAAACACAGTGGACCAACACCAGCAGATGACATGGCATCCCAAACCATCACTGACTGTGGAAACTTTACACTGGACCTCAAGCAACGTGGATTCTGTGCCTCTCCTCCCTTCCTCCAGACTCTGGGACCCTGATTTCCAAAGGAAATGCAAAACTTACTTTCATCAGAAAACATAACTTTGGACCACTCAGCAGCAGTCTCCTTTTTGTCTTTAGCCCAAGCGAGACACTTCTGACGCTGTCTGTTGTTCAAGAGTGGCTTGACAAAAGGAATGCTCTCAATCTTTTGCAATGACCTTTTGTGTCATACCCTCCTTGTGCAAGGTGTCAATGGTCATCTTTTGGACAACTGTCAAGTCAGCAGTCTTTCCCATGATTGTGTAGCCTACAGAACTAGACTGAGAGACCATTTAAAGGCCTTTGCAGGTGTTTTGAGTTAATTAGCTGATTAAAGTGTGGCACCAGGTGTCTTCAATATTAAACCTTTTCACAATATTCTAATTTTCTGAGATACTGAATTTGGGATTTTCATTAGTTGTCAGTTATAATCATCAAAATTAAAAGAAATAAACACTTGAAATATATCAGTCTGTGTGGAATGAATGTATACATTATACAAGTTTCACTTATTGAATGGAATTAGTGAAATAAATCAACTTTTTGATGATATTCTAATTATATGACCAGCACCTGTACATGTATAAATACAACAGTTTTACTGATGCCTATCATGTCATTGGAAAATGACATAAAAATTGGACAGTGTTCATAGTGTAGTACAGTTAATTAAGCTTGGTCCTTTCTTTGGAGTTTAAATGAATTGTTAAAACAATTTGATCCGTTCATTTAGAGACTGTAGGAGCTGTGGCTTGGTCCTTTTTCTAATGTCTGTAGGAATTGTTAAGGGAGCAATTTGGTCCGTTCATTCGGAAACTGTAGAAGCACAGGCTTGGTCCTTTCTCTAAATGTCTGTAGGAATTGTTTAAAACAATTGTATTAAATCGTCTAGAGACTGTAGGAGCTAGTAAATAG
>JAZGTK010001274.1:0-42446 GCA_036877625.1 Ambastaia sidthimunki
AATGGATATTTCAGAATTGGATATTGTGGAAATTGAAGATTAAAGTTGGTCAGTTGTAGTATTTAACTTGAGCTTATCCTGTATTACCAACATTGGTTGAGGTATGCACAAGATCTCTGATACCTTGATCTATCAAACTGCAACTTTAGATACTGGTTTATTTCTGGATGATGAATATTTGCAGTATAATATCATGCAACAATTTGTCTTCAGTTGATATTTAAGTTTGGTAAATGTAACTTCTAAAAACACATTAAGATTTTGGCACCTTTAAAACACTGTGATGTTACATTTATTTAAGCTACCTTACTAGAATGACTGTCTCATACAAGATATTATAAGAGTAATCTGTGTGCTTTTTCTCAAAAGTTTTACATCTGATCAAGATGTCATGTAGTTTGTTTTAAAACTTTAGATGTTTTGGGACAAAGTACAAATGTCATTGTGTCACTCATCTCTGTCTTTAGGTTAAAGTGCGCATAACAAAAATGTGAAAACATTGTGGAACTTTTTCCCTCAGATTTTTGTTTTATTGGCCTAATGTTTTGGAAAAATAAAATTCTTGGCATCCTAGATAGTCAAATTTTCTTATGAGGTAATAATCGTCATAAGACACATTGCGTCATCTGTTTTCTAGTAGCAATGCAAGGTCACGTTATTGTTCTTACAATGAAATTTAAACCATGTATTATTTTTTAGTTACAAATAAAGTTACTGGCCAACTGGCAATGTTTATTTATTCACCAAGGCCAAATTGTACCCACAATTGGCGCTTCGTTAGTGTCAGTTTTGGACCTTGTGCTCAACTGGCATTTTAATTTGTTTGCCAGGGCCAGATCGCAAGTGGCGTTCGACTAGTGTTAATTTTAGGCCCTGCATGCAACCGTACACAACAAATGATGCCAGGTTTGTCAACATCGTGATCTTTGTAAACACAAGCAATCGAGCTCCAGGGTTCACACGGGTTTGAAAACATCCTGGTGGTCAATTTGGGGTTGGATGTCTGTTGCTCTACAAGTGTAATCGTGTGTGTACTTGTTTTCGGTGTGTGTGTTTGCTTCCCTGCTGTTTCCTGGACTCCGTCCCCGGGCATGTGACCTCTTGGCCCACGCTTGATTTATTCATTTCAAATCATTTAATCTGATGGGCTACATTTTGTCAAAACACTGTCTCATTAACTGTGGTCTCTGCACTTTGTTTCTCATTCAACCTATTGTACTGCCAGGGGACACCAGAATAAACACATAGACCAAAGGGCTTGGGCTAAGAGAGACTAGAGCAATGAATGCACACTTTGTTCCAAGGTGTGCTGATGTGGCCAAAAGATGACTAGCGATGTCTTGATTTACTCATGCAGATGGTCAGATGGAGGCTGATGGATTGCATCTGAGTTAGTCACGTTAGGTGAACTTTGGGCCTGTCTGCATGTTCTAGTTCAGATTTGTTTCTTTCACAAAATGCTGACAGTACAAAAGTAAATGATCTGTGGGAGGAATCATTTTGTTTGACAGTTTCAACATAAGCAGTTTGATTCCCATTGAATGTGGCTTTACTGGCATTAGAAGATCATCCCAGAGGTGCTGCTCGGTTTGGGTCTGTGACAATCTCCTGTTTCCAGGAAGTTTGGTTGTGTATTGTGTGTATTTTGTTGTGGATTATTGTTTATTCTACCTTTGTGACCTTTAAGCCTAACCAAGAACGGATCTGCTGTGAAAGTTGCTAGCATTGTTGGTTTGGCTGCTTTTATGTGAACATAGGACTTAAACCAGCAGGCATTGCTCCTAATGTGAGTTTCAGTGGAATAGATGTTTAAGACTGATATATTGGTAGCTTTGCTTGAAGCACAGATCCACAAAGTTTAACCTGAAGAATTTGTGCGTCAGGCTAATCATGGGCCTGGGTTTTTCTTTTGAAAGAGTTCCTACAAACCTCTCATATTGAAAAGTGCTCTATGAATATTTGATGCAGATGTCTATCAACTAGCATAATTTAGCACACAAATGGCTTCCCATATATAACCATTAAACTATTAGTCCATCTCAAAAATGAATTGCCTGCCTTCATTTACTCACCGTCATGTTACTCCCAACCTGTATGCTAAAAGTGTCATGTGTCATGATTTAAATAGGCAGATAAAATTAATAAAAGAAAATTGTATAGGTTTGGAATCATGATGGTAAATACACAATGAACCTCAGTGAAAATTAATAAAAAATAACATTTGATGCAGATTTAAGTGAAATATTTTCACCTATTGCAAAGATACATTACATTTAAAAAAGTTAACAGTTACTTTGTTTTTGTTTATAGCCATTAGCTTATGGAGATTCTTTTTGTGATTGTGCATGAACACGAAATTAAACATTTGTAAAAATCGCCTCATGTTTATTAAAATCTTTATGTTTGTTATAATTACCTATCCTATTTGTTCGGTTCCCCATAGCCTATAGCGGCCTCATGCCGCTTCCGGCGGCAAACACTGGCAATCATAATATCATATCTCGTTCATTTTGTATCTTGTATCATATGACTTCCTTTATATCAGATGTTACTAGGCTTAGGCCAGTAGTCTATGTTACCAGTGTTACACATTCCTCAGCCATACATTACTTGCCCACTTCCCCCATTGTTGTTTAACAATTTTACAGAATCAATTTAGTTCAGTTGGACAACAGATGCTACAGTTATAATGGGAGTCAAGTCTGTGTCACACAGCATGAGCTGCAGGAGTCACATGACCAGAATGTCTTAGAAATGACAGAACCGTTTTTAGTCAAGAGAACTGGGAAGTCTTGAATAAGAAGCCAAATCAATCATTGTAGGCATTTAAAGATTTTGTTCAAGAACCCGCAGAGCATCCTCCCAGACAAGAGTTTGTCATGCAAAAATGTTCTTGTCTGTACAAAATTCAAATAGCACATTCTGACTGGATGAATCAGCATCAGTTGCTAAGGGGCAAAACAAGTGTGAGAGTATGTTAACAATATGAGAAACCTTATATGCTTACAATATTATTAGAAAAAGAAGCCTGGATAAACTTTAATTACAATGGGTATATCAAGTCCAGTGTTTCAAAGTTGGGTATGCATGCATGTCAGTAAGGCTCTTATCCTGAAGGGACATGGAGAGGCCATGGCCACAAATGACATTTTTCTCATTTTTTAATGTCCTTGAATCGTTTCCTTTAGTCGTTCCACAAAACTTCATTCAGGCTTCTGTCCCCTTGCACATCTGAGACACATTTAGCATTCTGCACCAGCAGGTTAGTATGTGTTTCTGTTAGGGTTTCAAATAAACGGTTCACTTAACAATTTTTTTTGTGCTAAGCCATCCAGTATGTCAGAAGATCTCGCCCAGCAATTGTTAAAAGTAGTTTGATCCAGGAAAAGCTACACTATGTTTAAAACATTTGAAAGCAATTAATCACCAATAGTATGTTTATAGTTGCACATAATAGATTCTTAAGTAATAATAAATGACATGACATCAAACGGTTGTGAAAAATCGGGTAGCCACTTTTCACAATAACATAATCAGCAAAGCTTGATTAATTAAAAGCAAAGTGTAATTCTTTGATCTACATCAGTAGCTAATAAAGTCAAAAACAAGGGAAACTATATTATATGTACGATCCCCAGAGCATGGAATTTATTGCTGTTGGAATTTAAACCTATTCTTGTACACCAAAGATACAAAAGTTCTCCCTACACACACACACACACTTTTAATTCCAACCACATGTGGTACTGAGGGGACCAGGCCTAAAGGGTCCAATCAACCTGCTGATGTCTTTATTCTAGCACATCACATGATTTAGCAAACATTTTTGTTTATGTGTTTTTTACAGTTGAATTGAAATACAGAGAGATAATGGATCTTGAAATATTCTTGGAGTTTGCTATTTTTGGAGTTTTACTACCAAAGGAATGTAAAAGCATATTAGTCATTCATAATTGCATAATCAAAGGCAGTTTAAAATTGGCAGTCATAACAATTTGAAGAAAAACAGCAAGAGAATATGATGATCATTTGTTGTATCTACAGCAGAAATGCACATTTGAACACACCTTTTATCTCAGCACAAACTGACTAATTGAGTAACACCTGTGACCATATCATGTAGGTTTTCATAAGATGATTCATAAAATACTGAAATGTGTGGAGTTTTAGCATTTTTGTCATGGTTATATAAATGGGTGTTTCCTCAACTATGGACAGTTTTATCCCTGTGGGCTGTTAGAAATTAAACTTTCCTTAAAGGGGTATTTTACATTAAAGCTCTTTTTGTCTATTTTGCCCAATAGAGTAACAACTCAATAACCTTAAATTTAAATGAACCTTAAGTTATCAATTGGTACTTTTAATTTACAAATTTTATTGTACCTTTTTATTTTTTAGCAAATGCTTTCAGCAGTTTCCAGTAGGCTTAAAACATGGTCACTCTCTTGGAATAACTTAAGTACTTCACTCCAGACTATAGTTCTTCAATTCTTGTGGGATTTTATCCTACAGCCATTCAGTTACCAGCCATCCAGCTAATCAATTATAATCATATCATCAACATTAATGGCACAACAAAAATGTAATAAAAATGGATATTGTATTAACTTACATTATCAGAAAAACTATTATTGTATCAGAACCCTGTTCAGAAGCAGCGCTTTGAACTACCTGTCTAACAAAACTTATTGCATTGTTTAACCCTAAGTACTTTTATTTATCATTATAAATCTCAAAGGATTTGACTTGAACTTGTGGATAATAAAGCTTGTGTCTAGACGTCGGACTGAAGTCATATAGAACGCCCCATGTCTGTATCAGCTGAAGTTTCACATGAAACCCCCAACACAATTGCATTCTGCAGGCTTTGACAGTGGAGGCTGATGAATCCATCTGGAGATCATATCTGTCAGAGGACAGAACAAATCTGTTAGCTATTGCTCTTTTTGACCGAGCAATGAAACCAAAAACAGCCAGTGTTCACTGGAGAAATCAGCAGTAGCTGCAAGGGCACGGAGGAAATTAGCAGACAGACGTGAAGCACAAGCTAAGAAGATGATTCAGGGGAAGGGACAGCTGCACATGCAGAGGACAGAAAAACAGATGTGGAGGATAAGGGCAGGGAGGCTAGTATTAGAAGAAGATGAAGTGGGTGATATTAGGAGTTAGTGGACGAGGAGCGGCGCTATGGCGTGACAAATGAGGAAAGCAGATGGAATATGGGTAGGGTAGTCACTAAAATTCCTTTAGAAAGCACAGATGTCACTGCATCTGACGAACTGATGTAGTGGTTGAATGTCACTTGGGTTTGTTTTCACTGCATTTTGACCAAAGATGGAAACAAATCCGGTCAATAAATCTTACGACTGCTGCCGTTCCACTGGCCTTCACTCAAAGCTGTTTCTTCAGTAACTTTGACCTGTTTAAGCACTATAATTAAATGTTCTTCCTTTTCATAAAGCATAACTTAAGCTGTTCCTGTTTTTCTTGTTCAGACATCTTCCTCTTGTGATTTTGGAAGTTATCATGTATCCTCACTGGTCGGCCAAGCCCCCAGAACCTTGCCAAGGGTTAATCTCTGTATTTTAATGTAATATAAACAACTGCCAACATTTGAAATGCTCACAGCTTTAGTACTCCTACGAAGTTCTCATTTGGTTGTGTCACACAAGAAAACAAATGTTTTACATCAATGGAAACTAGTATACCACCCAGATCTCTTTCTGTTGTTTTTGATTGTCAAAGCAATTATCCTGGCATGAATCACTGAAAATATGCTTGTGCCTCTCATCTACCATGAAGTCTTTGAAGCAATTGTTGTAGTTATAAAACTTAATTTGTAGCCCTTTGAACCTAAAAAAACTGTAGGTGCTAACCATCTCAGACTGTTTACCAAACATTTCTGTTATGTCTGGAAGATATCTTCCATTGAATCTGTATCATCATACAAGTGGAAAGAAATCCCTATGGAATCCCTATGAATTTCTTTCATGAAATTTACTGGCCCCATTCACATTTTTCATTGACGTTTTGTTGATGTCCATTGACTTTTTTCTCTTTGTTCTGACTTGCACGCCTCAGGTATCAGGTTGCTCATACTTCATTTTCATAAGTCACATCCGTGACAGCCAGGTTACGTTTTGGTCTAAAGCTCTTGCCGGTCTGTCTTGGTCCCCAGTTGCTGTCTAAATGTAACAAAAATGTGCAGGTTATCACCCATTTCATCATTGAGCCACACACCTGGATTAGGTCCAGTAAAATATTAATATTAATATTGGATTTCCAAAACATCAGGCCTGTCGTATCAGGTGCCAGCCACAGATGTTGGACAAAATGGCTCCCAGATGTGAGCGAGGTTGAATGCTAAGCATCCACACAGACAAAATGAAAAAAACAATACGAACAATGTCTGGAGAAGAGCCCTTACTTTTTAAAGTTTCCAGCCTTACTAAATAACTGATGTTTTTGTTGTGTTTGAGTGTCTGCATTTGTGAATGAAACCTTGTTTATTCTACATATTGCCCTATTAGACCCAAGTCTGTTCCTGGGAATCCAAGAAGGGGCCTGAGTGAAATCCATACCTACATAAAGCCTTGGTGAATAGCTTCCTGTTGTGTGTCATTTAACATCTTTAATGCTTTGCCTCCTGCATTACAAGATACATAATTTAGCTAACCACAAACATTCTGTGATATTTATGAAAAGAAATAAAAATGTTACCTTAAAAAAGGCATTGCTTGCTGACAAACATGTTACGCGTGTCTCTGTGGATTGAATGATGACCAGTATTTCCCTGGATGTGGAGTGGATGTGGAGATTTTGTAAACCAGCTGTGCACAATAACAGATAATTACTGACCTTGGTGTTGTCTCACGGCAGAGTTTTCCACAGTATGTTTGTAAGTGAAAGGATGTTTCCGGGCCCCGTGGACCTTCAAATGCACTCAAATGAGTGAACAGCCAAGCAGTGGAGCTTAAACAGATGTTGCAGGCTGCACTGTTGCAGGTTGCAAGCCCCCACATTTTCCTGTTAAGTTCTAACACTGTTGCTGCAGTAATTGGTTCAGCCATGTGAGAATGTCCAGTGAGTTTAGATTGTTTTAGCAAACACACTGCATGATTTCTTGGTCAGACTTAATAAAGTCTCATATGAAGTTGGCTAAGCTGTTTAAGTTTGCATTGGCAGTTCATGAAATACTTCAAAGTCTGTGATAACTCAAGCTTTATTCCAGATGACCTGTGCTTACTACTAGCCCATTGAATTTGAATTGCCTCCGTAATAGTAATCTCTATGAGTAATGGAGGTTTACTCTCAAAGCTTGCTCCGGTAGTTTTTTCCGACTGAAGACAAATACATGTTTGCCGTTATTATGTCCCAGGGCTCTTGTGAAAATTAAGCCTGAGTATTGTAACTAGATTATTTTGGCACAAACTGGTTGCCATTGCTTGGATTTTGGGCCGCATAATAAACTTTATTTCTTATTCACTATTGTGCTCTTCTTGGAAACAGTATTTACACTGACTGAGGTCAGAAACAGGTGAATAGAAGTTCACTGCCGTTTTCTGGTGGGAGAAAAACAATTGGAAACTTTGAGTAACCTCAGAAGGCCTGCACATTTTTGTAACAGACTCATTGTGTTATCTTCAGTTGCATATGGAATTGTGTAGTGAAAATAGCGGAAGAAAGGTAAAACTGACTGTCATTCGCAAACTAATGGACAATCTGATTTGCAACACATTCAAGCAACCACAGGTTTTCTTACTTGTTTTTCCAGTGTGTGGCAAGAAGATGTTTCTCCACACAAAAGGAGTGATGGCTGAACTTCTTTTTGCCAGGAGATGTTAGGCAGCTGGATGATACTTCTATGGGTTGTTGGGTTATGGTTGGTGGATTGGCTCTTGGATGAATTAGCTAACAGGTATAAACAGTGGTAGAAGAAGTTATTAGAGGCACACCGTGGATGTCAGGAAACAAATGGTGTATATTACAGCGTCAAGTGCCAAAACTCTGATTTTCCCATGATGTTCATCCAAAGTACATGCTACTGGGACTCTGTAGTGTAATTGCCTGTGAAAAAATAAAGGCTTACACTGTTAAATTCTTTTAAACATCAAGTACAAGTAGAGCAAGTAGGTATAAATCAAATTATGTTATTGTGAATTTCTTGAAGCCAGCCTTGCGATAATTTATTTTCTCTGCAAATATTTCGTGAAACTGTTTGCACAACTACAACCCTCCCTTTTTTTGGCAATAGGTATGCAAAATATTGTGCCAATATTATCAATAATACAAACAGGTTCCCAGTGTCCTCAATGAAGCTTTGCATATTCTTAATTTTAGCTGGCTAAACATTAGATCCTGTCTGTTGGAGCCGTGAGCCCCGGCACAAGCTGCATACTACATACACCCCATCTTTCTGTTTTCATCCCTGTGAGTCACTCTGCCAAGCACCCAAGCACTCTGACCAGTGGACTGTTTGCTTTATTTCACCCGGGATTAAGCTCCCCAGGAGCTGACTGAATGAAAGGGTAGAGCGTGATTGTGGTGCATTTTTCACATGAATAGTGCAATGGGATCCACCCGATGGTCATACTCAATTTAACTAAACAGCTGTCGAGCCGAATGGGTTGTATTAAGAATTGTTTGAGTGAGCATCTGGCCCGCATTAGAGAACTAGCAAAAACATTAAACTAAGCAGAGATCATAACTGTAAAGAGCAAATATGCTTTTCCAAAAGAATGCAAATGAGGATTAGGAAGAATGTCATAGAGGAAAATTTGTGCAATGACTCATGTGGCTGAATCACTTCTATGAGGGTGGCATGACTTAAGTTTAAACTGACCTTTTACCCAAATGCTCCGTGTGCGTCTGTGGAATAATACAGTAACACATGTTGTACAGCACATTTTAGGACTTCATCTAGACGTGTATAAGGACCTTATGTAAATGTGCACCTCACTTTTGTCCAGGGTGTTCTGGGACAGTCCTCAACTTGTGTGGAAATTTCACACTTTCTATATAATTTGTTTTATTGCTTATGATGTGAAACTCACATGGTTAAATTGGTCTGTGAATGGTTTATGCAGCATTTATTATTTTGTGTGCTGAAGTGACTGTTTATTGTATTCGCCCTTCAGCGTAGTTAGCCAGGTGCAGCTAAGTTTGTGAAAGATTTACATAGAGAGACACACTAAATATCTGTAGATAGGAAATCTCAATGTGACCCTAAACTGCAAAGCTGTATTACAGGTGCCTCAGAAGCAGTTGTATGAAGGTTGTTTCATCAAAATACAAAGCTGGCTCATGGAGACTCCTCCCACTAGGTCTGAGCCTGTTTTGATCCAGAAAAAAGTATTTGAGTTTTAGAGATGAGAAAGTGAATCCTGATATTGTCATTGCTCTGTGATATGGAGTAATTTATGTTTTCTGTCTTGTGGGAGGACATTTATATGTCCAAATGGGCCCCTAAACATCCTGCCATCCTGTTATCTTGAGGGAGAAGGAAACTGTGAAACTCGACTGTGCAAGTAGACTTTGTATGTCTACATGGTTTCATAAATGTCACTACATATGTGCTGGCCTTTAAATGTGTTCGTGAGCTGGAAAGCATTTCAATATGTCCCTTTTTTGATGTGCCTCCAGCTTTGCTGTCTTTCTGTATTTGTCCTCAAGTCATTGCTTCATCTTCTTCCCTACTACGCCATCCAGAATATGAGGGTCTTACTTTAATAGTCCTCGATGATGTAGATCAGCACAGCTGTGCATGTCTGCATATGATGAGCTGCAGGTGGAGATATTCAACAGATGATCACCTTCCTGTCCCTTTCTTTCTGGCTGTGTCTGAAACTTCATGCAGCTGCTTTGCTGCCTCGTTGCCCATTCAGTGACAAAAGAGGCTGTGTTTTGTGTGTAGTATCTGAAGATACATAAAGATAAATAAATACACTTCTATCAAGCACCCCAGATGTCATTTTTCCAATCATCAGACGCACAGGATTGTGGGATATCTAGGGAAAGGGAAGTATACTATCTTATGTCTATGAAGACATCGCAGTAGACAGGATGTTATGCAAATAAATGTTATGAGGATGTTCCTTTGTCTTCTTAACTCTGAGTGGAACTGAGTTTTCAGCTTTTGCCCACAATCAGCTTTTGCCTCTCTTTTTCTATCTCAATCTAGTCTTGAAGCATCCCATTGTGAAAATCCTCCCGACCATTTGGGTTATCTTTCAAACACATTTCTAATAAACTAGGGACATGTGGGAAGGACTGATATTGAAAGCAGGGGAAGAAGGAGCTGTTCTCCTGTGCTTATAAAGATGTTAAAGAAGGGACAGTCAGAAAAGGGAGGCTGATTAATGAAGTGTCCTTCCTGTAACCTGCCTTTTGGGGCCACAGGGCCCCTAGAGGTGAGGAGCAGAAGAGAGATATGTGTCAGACACATATGATACAAGCCCAAGAGCAGCAGCCTGAGGTTAATGAATCCCCAAATGAGAGTGCCGGTCAGTCATAAGCCTTTTTGCTGGCACAGATTCTTCTGAAATGTCTGTAGCTCCTTGAGTAGAGGGTAAAGAGATCTTTCCATGTGAAAAAAGGTCAAAACTTTCTTTTCACATTAAAAAAGGACTGTATAATCGCAGAAATCTGAAACATGCTTTTTTTATTTTGGAGGATTCGCTGAGCGGTTCTAGAGATTGGCCCTTTGAAACAAGTTATTTTCTCAGTTTTCTCATGTGTTTCTTTTAAAAGTAAATACATTTGCTGTAGTACCAACTTCATTTAAGTGGTTCAACTTTATTGAGTGTGTGTTTGATTAATCATTGATGACTCTATCATGTTGTCCATGAACAGTTATCACAGGTATAAGTGTGCTTGTTTATTTACAAGACCATCTGTGGTGAGTTTTTTTTTTCTTTTAGAGTGGTTTGGTTATTTCTGGAGCTGTCCTGGAATGACCTTTATTTGATGCTACCCTGCCATTGCTTGTTGTTTTCACATGAACTGCTTAAGTCACCTGGGAAACATTTGCATTTGTCAACAAATCTCTTTGAAACCTTTTTTAAGTGTTTTGAATGAAATTGGCAAATTTGTTGCACTTTCTCATGCTTTGTTTCAGGTCGGTATTGCCAAAGGTTTTGCTTGGTTGTCATGGACACAACTTTCAAAGCAATGTAGCAAACACTTTTTATAAACTTTACACTGCATGTGTGTAAGATTAAAGTGTTGATTCTGCCAGTTGGTCCGAATTTATGTCTATCTGTGGAGGGTGGTACACAATTACTGTTTAACAGTTTTACCTATTTTTAGAACAATCTTAGCCAATCTGTATTGTTTACAATTATTAATAGAAACAGAGACCCTCTGATATGGTTAATGAAAGTTGTTTTGTGTTTCATGTTTATGCTTAATTTATTTCAGTTGTTAAGGGCTGCTGGTATTTTAGTACTGTCATGTGCTGCAGGTGTAATCTGTTATTCTGTCTATAGAGGTCCTCTTAGCTCTGAGTACCGGTTATGTGAGACTCATTACTGATTTTAGGCGTTTATTTATTTAGGCAGTCCTCATTCATACACCGTACATACATACCCTTTTTGTGGGATGCTGCAGACCTTTGCGGATTTTGGAGTTTTACCAATGTGCTCTTCTGCTGAAATTAAAAATTCAAAGCAAACTCTTTGAAAACAAAAGGCAGGTGTAAATGGCAAGGGGGAAAAATGCAGTGCCCAGCTGAGAGTACAGTGTGGTACTAAGCATACCAGGCAAAACATTGTTGTCTAAAAACATTTTGACATTGTACTGGCTTATTCCAAAGAACAGGCTTAACTGGCACACTTTGATTCCTCATCCATTCACAATTAGACATGAGTGTGCCAGTTGCCCATCCGCATTCTTTAAATTTCAAAGCAATATTGATTTTCCCACAGGGAGGAAGAATTCCTATCACCCATGGGAGGGAGATTTCCCATCATGCTATTTTGTGCCTTCTGATAATTTTGTGCCGTGATGGTGATTGGCAGTGAGTTGAAACACAGTTCAGCCTGTTGCTCAGAACAGACTGTTGGTCATTCTCTGGCCAGGTCCTGGACACTGCTCTCTGTGTGGTCATTGTTTGCCAATTATTCTCAATCAGACTCAATGAGCTTGCTGTGATGCATTATGACCTGCAACACAGACTATTTAATGTCAGTTTGAGATTCCACAACCATGAGTTTGCGGCTTTATAATATCATAGTACAATGAGATTCTTTTTTTAGGATAACAAATATAGATGAGATTCTAGAATTAGATTATTTACAGGCTTTATTATAAACCAATTAAATGTGGGCCTATCGAAATGTTCATACAGTATGCCCCGTAATTGAAGATCATGCCAAAACTTAGATAATGTAAGGCTGCTAAAAACAACAATATATGTATAATCTGCCAAACGTATAATCAGGCAAACGTTGGATGAACGTTTGCCTGACAGTGACATGTTTTAAACAAAGTTCTGTTTTAGCAGTATGCTCAGGATTGCAGTGTTGTGCATTGAGTCTACAGAAACATTTGATCTGTAAGTAAATAATGAAAGAATGAGGAAACTTAAACATTTAAGCAGTAGATGTAGGTTGTACATCTGTTGTAGACGTCGATGTGGGTTGCCAGATATATGAATCTGTGGGATTTTGTTCATTTTGCTGATGTCATCCTAAAGTTGTTTTCTGGCTTGAAAACACGCAATTTACTAAAATAGATGTAAAATAAATATCCGTATAGCTGCTAATGCCGCCTTGTGGAAAACATTAAAGTTCAAAAATATATAAAAATAGCGGTGTTGAGTCACATCATGTAATTATGAACAGGCTTTCTAACACATACTTTTAACCTTGAAAACATAACTTCAATATAAGTTATAGTTCACAGTTCATGTTCAAGTTTGGATTTGATAGCTCACAGAGTTGTTATCAGAATACAAGTATTTTTAAATGTTCTCTTGATTTATGTACGTCTGGTGTGTTTTCCTGTTCTTGTCTCTACACTTCATCATGCTTTCCCTGTCCCAAATGTTTGTGGTCTGACGGATGAATCTTACATGCTCCAACCACTTAAAAGCTTGTCACGTGTTCCAGCCGCCTCCCACGGGAACATGGCAGAAACGTTACAAGTGACTCAGTCCAAGTCTGCTCTTCCAGAGAATGTCAGTGTCCCTTTAGTGAGCAGAACATCCAAAATGGGGCAATAAGTGCACAGACTGTATTCCATCCAAGAGCTCAGCATTCATAAAGAATGCTGATTGGTTGATTTGAATATCAGTCAACCAATCAAAGGATTTGCAGGTTTGTTTATGGCTGCAAGGGGAATTCTCTGGCCCATACTGTTATGCCATATTGCAGGAAAGCAGTACAAGTGTATTAAGCTTCTATAGTCCACTTTGCAGCTTGTTTTGGCCACTAACTGCCCAGTTAAACATAAAGAAACAAATATGACCAACACACAAATCTCTGAGTTAGATTTGTGTTAATGTACAGTTTAGGGGCAGGTAAATTGATGAAAATCAAATAATCACATAAAAAAACATTAATTGATAATCAAATGATGGCAGCAGTTATCTTTTGAATGATTGCTTAGAAAAAGTCTGCATAAGTATTTAACTTTTTATTTTTTTACATTTACAGAATTTAACAGACACAACAAAAAAACAAAGCAGAATATACAGTACATCTCTGCTTATTTATATAGTCTTTCAACATGCCTCAAAATGGGTGCTTTTAGCCATGTCTTTACATTTTTAAGCAGTATATGAACAAGTTGTAGGCTGTCCATGGGCATCCCGTCTAATAGATAATATAAGAGGTGGGGTGCACACAGGACTTGTTTTTGAGTAATTTTTAACTAGTAGCTAGATGTACATTTTACAGTATGTCTTGCTGTTTTTGTCAGCATCCCTCAGCATAAGTGTTATGTTTTTAATAAGCTGTGTCAGGTTAAAAAATGTTGCGTTTTTAAAAGTTAGCCTGTGTAAATACACATTTACACAAATGCATTTTTTCATATTCCGTTGTGCTCATTCTAGCTATTTTTGGTGCATCTAATCATTTATTTGTTGTCTATTCATTCCGCAGCAGCGATACACATGCACAAACTGAACTGATGGCACAAACGTAGCACTAGCCCCTTTGGGCAAGTAACTGTTCCATCAACTGGCCCAGAACTTGCTTACACTGGCTCCGGGCCTGGGTCAGCTTTTCTGTCTGGCCCATTACACCAAATCAATGGCAGGTGACTCCAAATAACAAATGGAAGCAACTTCAAATAGTTGTTTACTTGAAATGGAGTCCCAGACCTTGTGAACGTTCATGCTCTAATTATCAGATTGGGTTATGTGACATCATGCTTTGATGATCAAATGGTTTATAGAGTCCTTGTCCTGTCCACATGATCTGATCAGACCAGCAGCGATTGTGTCAGGAAATTTGCAAGCGTTGTTTCCGTAGTCCAGGGTCAAAAACCTGTGCAGTCCATTTAGTGTCTGTGCATTTTTTAAACTGTGGAACAGTTTCATCTTGGATCTGTCTCAGACACCATCATAAGTAGTGTGGCCCTCTTTTGTTATGACAGTCTTTTTTCATTAAGTGCCTTAATGTTGCACAATAATTTCAAGGTAAATTTCAAGAGATATTTTTTAATATTGTAAATAAACCTTTGCTTGTCCTAACAACAGGTTTCCTAATTCATAAACATGCTTTGACATTTAGGATCTGCAACACATAAAGGTAAAATTGTAATTGAAATATAATAATTATACTTTAATATTCATACATCTGTTTGGCTGAGCAATGGAAGTCATTGTTCTGTTTTTTTCCCCCAAAATGTTAATAATTTTATGGTACTAAACTGCAACACTGAATGCAAGGTAAATATATTTAGTGAAACTGTTACAGAGGTATGAGGCATACTGTATTCTCAACATCTTCAATAAAACATTGTGGGATTGTGTTGCTCAAAACTCACATGTAAATAACTGTGGTTGGTGCTATTCTGTGTACCAGATGTGAGCATTGGATCATGAGTTCACGTCCCTTGCTTTTGGATTACAAAAACCTCAGTCATGTCCAGTCATCTCCAAATGTATCATTAATTGATAGATCTTCAATGTTGGGAGCTGTACTCTTCCATCTTGAGGTTCTGAGAAGTAGGACACACCCTCATGTCAAAAGGTCAAACTGAAGACAATGGGTGATTCATTTTAGCATATTAACTGTTCTGGGTGTCAGAACTGCAATGGAATATAATTCTTATGAAAGCAAAAATATCCCATATTACTTATAAATGTTACTGTGTCTAGTCATTTCCTAAAGCACACTTAACCTGTTTGTCCGAGATCCATTGCTCGGAGGTCTGTTTTTTCTTTTATTTATATTTGCTGCATATTGTCACAAAATGTATATAGTCTTGATTTATGAGATTAATAATTTATTCACATATGTCATATGTTACATATCAAATGTCTTCTACAGTTTTCCAAAAGGCACAGATTGTGGCTTGTAAGAGTAGAGAGTAAAACAAATGCAGCAAAATGCAGGAGTAACCTAAATGTCGGCACTTGCAACTTGGGGTCAATGTCTTTCTGGAAAACTAATCTTCCTTCAAGCATAAAGCCAAAGCTACACATCGATGGCTTGATCACAACAATGTTCATGTCCTGCAGTTGCCAAGTTAGAGTCAGGGTCTCATTTTACCAGTTAATTTGAGAATTTCCAGGTGGAAAGAAAAAGGCTGTCTACTCACAATCACTGTTAAACCTGACTAAGCTTGAACAGATAATAAAGCTAAATAGTGCTTTGGCCAGATTCACAATGCTGATAGAGATAGCAATGCTGCGATTTCTGTCAATATGTGAAGGTRAATACTGATGCAAAACATTATTTAGTGTTTATTTTAAAATGCCAGTCCCGGTTTTGGATGCTGACCTGCTCACTGAGATAGATCTTTAAAATAAAATATAAGGTTATAAAAACATTAAACATTTGCATCCTAATTTTTTTCTGTAAACCATTTTACGTGGTTTCACTTAATCCTCTGCAGTATAGCTTATTCGTTTGCTCCAGGGGAGAAGGGCCCCCCTATTAAAATGTTGTCCTGAATTTTAGCATATACTGTAACACATTACACCTCCTGTAGGTCAAAATGGACTAACCAAAGTCAACTGTCATTTGTCCTTTTAAGTGTACTGCACATCCATTGAGCTTTGGTCAGTCAGGGAAACTGCAGGGAAGCTCTGCTTTAAAGCGAGCAGCATTCCCCTGTATCTGGGTCAGGCTTCTGTCCTCAGCTCACCTCACCTCCACAGTTTGCTGTGCATTTGCATTCTTTCAGACTCTCAAATAGACTTTCCCACCGTCTCCAAAATGCAGCGCACAATGTATGCGAGCCTGTGTGAGTGTCTGCAGTGCCGGATTTATCGCAGAAATATTTTCATCACTGCTTGACTGGAGGGTGACAAACCAGTTCTCTAAAAGGACATCTTATATATATCTTATCATCTCATATCATCATTATACTGAATCAAATAAAATGCAGTCATAGTGTGACCCTATCCAAACTGTCATCAGGTGTAAGGAACGAGAAATGTAATCTGACATCAAAATCAAAACCTCAAACATCACCTGTTGCATATGGCTTTGTTCACAGCGGTATCAATATCACAACCCTTAGGTGTCCTCAGTTAAAGGGTGGCAAGACTTGTCTAGGCTGATGTTACACAATATGTCTCAGGTGATTATAACCTGAGTGAAGTAATTTTGTTTGAATATTATATTTTCATTCGGTTTCATCTGTTCTTTGTTTGAAGCAGCATGCCATGGCATGTCTCACAATTTATTTTGAAATGCAAGATTGTCCCACTTTTGCAGAAAGAGGTGGTTTATGTGGTTAGAAAAGAATAATTGTGAAGGGGGAAACAGGTTAGTTTGAGAACTGGAACTGTCCGTTCCATGACCTCCACTTATTTAGTCTGATGATTGTACAGTATAAACTTTTTATTAGAAACAAACAGTACAGTTTATATAGTAAGCACATTAGATGTTTCTCCAAACAAAGGTAGTCTGTAAGCTGTATGCCATCAGTAAAAAGTATGTCAGTAGTAAATATGAATATATACATTTCTGTATACTTTTTGCCATTAACTAATAATAAAGTGAGTTTTTAATAAGGAGTGCCAGTTTGGGCAGTGTTGACCTGAAAAGAGGCTTAGTTACATCTGTAACTCAACTGGTAGAACACATACTGACAAAATGTATGTCTTAAGTGCAGTGTTGCTTTGTCTTCCAAATGTGTAATTGTAAATTAATGATTTCTTCACTTTTGAAACGCATAATGAGGTGACATGGGCTGCCTGAAGGCAGAGCTGTAACATCAATGTTTGTGGGTAAAGGCAACAATCAAAAGCTTGTATCTGAAGCAATAATAAAATGGGTAATAAAATTGTTTGTGTCTTTTAGTTAAATGTAAATTCATGTTCCATTTCCCTTTAATATTTGATGTCTTATGAAACATTATATTTCTATAATTCAGGTAATTTTATAACATTATCAGGTACCAACAGGTGTGTAATACTCTCACACACATCTCATCTCACACTCTCATAGTTAAACTATATTTAAATTTGTTCCACAGAATATCTCTTGCAACGAACAATATGTGTACTGGTTTGGAAAAAGTTTACAACTAATTAAATAGTTACAATAATGTTACATCCAAGTTGTTCATTTAATCCTTTATTGTCTGTTCGAACACTGTTACATAAATCTGGCTTTAACTGTTTGCTCTGAGTATTACACACTAAAAGCATACTTTACTCTTGGGTCAAGTTATGAAGTATGCCATATTTAACTTTGTATTGTCTCGTAATGTCAGCATAAATAATATTCTTTCCTTCTAAATGAGACACAACAGCTTCTCTCCATTAAATGAAAGCAGACGGTTTTCTACCTTTTTTAACTATCGTCTCTCTATCCAATACATTTTCTTTAGTTTGTTGTTAGCCAATATTTTGCTGTTCTTGAAACTACAACAAAAATTTAAATGTCAACACATACCTAAGTTCATTTTAAATAGTGGGGCTTGGAGTTAGGGATTGTAATAAGAAAAACTAAACATTGTTTTGGGCCATATCCTTTATTTTTTAGACATTTCATTGTGGCCTTTGTAGAATAAGACATTATGCCACTGTTGGCCATGTGTTTGGCCACGAGTTTGACATGGTCGATGCACAGAGTTTACCTTGATGTTGCCAGGCAGGGCGTAGCACTGGATCAGCATCCTTGGTGATCCTTGAACAGCATTTATATCCACCAATCAGATTTTAGGAATAGAGTTTAAGGTTAGGGCTATTTTTCTTGACAGTACCAACAAAGATGTTAATCCAATCTCTCTGTGTTCTATCCCATTTTGTTCTTTTATTCTTTCTCAAACACACATTTTAGGGTTTTAGAGACACGTGGGTTTTGGCGTTATCAATACTACTACACACAGCTAATCTGCATTACAGAGTTCATTGTTAGGCCACACAAATTGTAAATTAAGCAAATTTGACACACTCTGGTACTTGATATGGGAGTGTGCTAGACTGCATACTAGAGAAAGCTCTGTTGGGCCATTTAATGGATGAAATCATTGGTTTCTAAGATTATCATTGGTTTCTTTACATTAACGGATTTGCAGTTTTTCTTACACAATATAAACTTTAGTGCGTAGGCGCCCCAGTCGTCTGCACTTCTGTAGCTCTTAATTGTCAAAGCATGGGAAAGGAGCAAACCACACGTTTTAATTTCCGCTTTGGCTACCAAATCTATTTATGTGGGCATAAATGGGGAGGACCAACAGATCTCTTAATCAGTTACTTTCACCATCACCCTTTCTCACATTTGTTGTTGCTACAACACAACTTTCTCCTTTTTTTAATGCATCAGTCCCTCTTTCCCCTCTCTATCTCAGTTTGACTTTTATCACACTATCTGATCCTAGGCTGCCTTTCTCTTTGCCAATTGCATGGCTGAGTAGAAGTCCACCTGTGTAAACATTAGGTAGATCCTGTCTGTGCTACAGCCTCTTGGACACGTTCAGCCATTTTTGTTTTCTTGGGCACGTCGACTTGAGGAAGTTTGCCTGATGGAGGGGCTTCCCTCCCTGTCCCATGAGCAACATTTGTTTTATTCCTTTTCTACTTTTATATATACTTGCTACATTGGCTATTGTTACTTCATGGGCTTTACAGACCACTCCAATGAATGTTGACAATTATTGGAATAAGTATGATATATGTCCAACACTCTTTTCCAGTGTCTGTAGTTGCGCCCATTTAAAATCCACTTTGTGTTGAAGCCAGATTGGCCCAAACCTTACTTGCATGATCCATCTATAGAAGTGCATATTTAAGTCTTTTCCTCACGAATCTCATCAATAAATGACTGATTCTTTCATGAGTTTAGACGTCTTTCTGGAATTGGCCAATGATGAGAGACTATGGGTTCTTTTAATACCTGTATTTCTGGATACATTTTCAGCATGCAAGTCCAAAATCATTGTCAAATCATACAAATGTTTAGCTGATTCCACCAACCTCAGAGGGTTTTAAGGAAATCTTTTCATCATCAAATTAGCTTCAACCTGGCACATTCTCACTATGTAACCATATCATGATGTTTCAACAGTCATTAATCAATACTAGTGCTTCCTCATTCAACGCACCTTTAACCAGACTGTTTCTATCAGCGTGGTTTTATTTCACCAGTGATTCTACATACAGCTGTCTTCCAGTCCTTAGTAAAGATCAAGCATCATGCCAAGACACACATCCACTTGCTGGCTCAGACAAAATCATCCAAGTTTCTTCTTTGGTAGCGAGAGGTGAGAAGCTGTGAAGCACTTGATCAGGGCTGAGGTTTGAGCTTCTAAACATTCCTCAGTCCCAAATGAGCTCACCTAAGGTTAACACAGGATTCTCTGAGCCATTTGTACTGTCTTCAGTTTTAAAACGGAGGGTCCAAGAATGTGTGTGGTAAAGTGGATGTTTAAACAGTATAGCCCGACCTCAGGCTATTGTTTGGGACTTGCAGGCTTTTGGAGATGTAATAGGAAGTATCAGTTGCTGTCTTGGGAAACCAAGAGATGTCTGTCCAAAAAACACAGCCAGGGTCATTTCAATACAAACTAGGTTTATAGAAGGTTTAAAGTTGGAAGGCTTGCTGTAATTTCTTAAACTGTTGTTTTGTGTGTGTTTTATATTCATTATGAACATGTATTATGTATTAGATTTATGGAAGGCAAATCCACATCCATTTTGAAAGCATTTTTAACTGGGCAAATATTGAAGCACTTCTCAATGAGTTGGCTTCATGTCAGATCACTGCTGCATTGGAAGTCAAATGATATCAGCAAATAAAAAACAAACAAAAATTTCAGCTGTTTGCTCTAAACAAATGTTTTATGTTTTAATACAGCATGAATACACATGAGTGTACAATCATGAATATTTTATTATTCTTATTTTTAGACCCTGAGTTTACATGGGTGTAATAAATCTTCAAATAAGAGTTATTTATAATATATATTTTAAAGAAGTTTAGAAGATATAGTTATAGTTAGATATATACATATATACTGTATATTTAGAGTTTATAGGTAAGAGTTCATGAAGTAACAACTAACAATACTTCAATATTGGACTTTTTTCTCCTCCTACGACCACACAAGCTACTTGACGAGGCAAATATCCTGTACATGTGCCGTCAAAACCGAGGAAATGGGCTAAAATCAAATGTGGAGACGAACAAGCTCGCAGGCCTGGAAAATTTCCCATTCACTTTCATCCGAAGCAGTGTGGTGAACACTTCCTGTGACCCAAGTTTAGCTGTGTGTCTCAGGCTTCCAGCTTGCTGATAAGCCATCATCATTAGAGAGCATATAGATGCTATCAAAGCCACACAGACCTATGAATGAGGATCGCTGGTGGTGGCTGCTTCTAATTTAGCTTTCTAGAGACTGTGAGGGTGATATCTATCAAAGTAAGAAGACGAGATTGTTGTGTCCTTTTTGTTTCGTTTGGCACACAAATTAGATCCAAATGTTGTTGGCTTGAATCAAGCTGGCCGCCTCGCGGTATGTCCCTATTTGGCTTTTCTTCAGAATCTCTGTTCTATATGACCATATAGAGGTCTGACAGGCTGCCTTTATGATTTCCTTATCATATTGATCTTAAAGGCTCCTAGGACAGCCTTGATATCAGAAGATACGTGAAAGTCGGTTTGAAGACGGATGAAAGCAAGATGAGAGGGGCAAACTTGGAATGACTGAGGAAATGGATGTTATACCCTGTTGGGCTCATGGTAGCCTAAGCCACAAAAACATGATGTTCTCATCACAACATTACTATGTCTTTTAATCAAGGATCGTGACAACACCAAATGGAAAAAAATAACACAGGATGCATAAGCAAACCAACTTTCAACATAAAAGAGCATTTGATACCAATAGTGAACGTTTTGGCTCATAGTGAAGCCCAAACTGGACCCATGCAGCTAATGCCCAAACCTCAAAAACACCTGGCAGGTCAAAATCCGAAACGCTTTGAACAGATGTATTCATGACACATTGTATTCATACGGTTGCAATTAGATGTAACAGGAGCTTAAGTGGACCATCTGTAAGAAATATAATGAGGCTGGTTTAGACAAGCATTTGGATCAGGTTCCAGCTTGGATTACAGTGCAATCACAGTTGTAAACTATTGTAAATGTGATTCATTGTATCCATTAGAGTGACACATTTACAGGGACGGAAAATATAGGGGTGGGCTTGAAAATAGGCTTGAAATCCAATGAGATGTTTTTTTTATACTTAAATATGATGTTTATACCTGAAGTCTGCCTGAGATCTATGAGTATGTTATCTGTCATCTCAGTACCTGTCAGAATGTTCTAGAGAGTTGATTTATGAGATATGATCATCATAATCTATATCATACATAACCACTTCAGGCATAGATTAAGGGGTTTCATTTGATTTGAAGGATATATATGAAATATTGTTTGTGAAAACTAGTGATGCTTTGTGGTTCTATTTCATTGTCTGTTATGTAGTTTAATTAGCCATGATCAACCAGAACCTCAAACTATTCTCATCAGTGTGATACTCTGAATGTATAAAAAAGCTGGGTTCAGTACAGCTCCTCTGTGAAGTGGGAGGGCACATCTGGACTATATTAGGATTTCATTTCGATAATTGATGGTCTCAGGGCCTTAAGTTAAATAGACCCTGGCTAAATACAGTTAAGCATGGCATGGTATTCCACACGACCTATGATATTACACTTCTCTGTAATAATTGCATCAGCTAATATGCAATTACACCAATGAAAACAATAAAAAGAGATCATTTTACAGAAACATAAGAGATTCCACTTGAAAATTTGCGGCCATGAGATGGAAGCAATGTTGTAAAACAGGATTTTTTTTGGGCTTGTGTATTTTTCAGTGAACCAAGTACTAGAGCTCTTGCAAAGAGGAAGTTATATAGATCCTCTGATGAAAATAATGCATTTTTTATGCTTTTGGCACTACAGCCAACCAGTACACAAAAGTCCATGGAGAAATATACAATGTGTCAGGAATCCTTTTAGCTTTTAGAGTTCTTTGAAATAGTACTTTTGTACAAATATTTGCATTTCAATATTTTTTGTGATTTTGGAGTCTGAATAATACATCAAATTATGTTTTTTTCTTTTTTTGATGAATGATGGGCTTTCTTTTGTGATGTTGGTGGTTTTTGCATAAGAAAACCAGGTTAACAACTGAATGATCACATTCAGAATATAGTTATATTTATAGAATAGCAGTGATTTTAATGTTGTCTGCTTGTCTTCAGTGCTGGTTGACACCATCGATTTCTTCTGTTGCCCGTGACAGGGCAGGGGCAGTCAGTGGTTTAGCTAATTGTTTCTTCATGTATTTTCTCGAACCGAACTTTCCATATCATACCATCCGTGTTACAAGTCATGCATGGGATCTAAATTTGTTTGAAACTGTCTTTCATTTACTGTGTGAGTCACTGTTCGTCTGTGTTAAATTATGTAATTACAATAACATTGTTTTCAAAAAAGAACGTGCAAAGTCCCATCCTGCATCTATCTGGATGTTTGAATTGTAATATTAAGTCAAGAAGAATCCTGGAAAAACACTTTCCTAAAAAACTTTACTAGACAGTTTTGTTTCTGCATAAACGAACTGCTGCACCAGAATGTTATGAAGACCAATCACAGTTCAGTATGCAGATGAATGCAAGAACGAAGCCCAATCAGTATGTAAATATTACAATGACAGCAGCGCAGTCAGATGCATTCATTTCTTAAAAAGTGTACATTTTATAAAGAAATTAAATAAAATTGCACACTGGCAGTATGTGCGTTAAGTGGTTGTGTTATAAGCTAAGTGAATTGCTATAAATTGTAGAAAAACAAATAATAAAAGAATATGTTTAAGGAATACCAATACAGTTTTACAGTGCAATTGTACTGTACTGTCAATTGCATTGAAATTAGCTGTTACATTACACAACTATTTTTCCTTGTGATTCCCAGTCAATAACAATAAACTTCATCTCCTGCCTTCTGCAATCTATAGGAAGCATTTGATAGCTTTAACTTTCATGTCAGTTTACAGGGTAAAACGGAAGGTGCAAGCATAATGAATTCTGATGGACCAAAAATAACACATGTATGATGTTTAAATTAAACCATCGATCAATGTTTCAGCCTTATTATTTTTTATTACTTCTACGGCACCACAGCGTTGCCAACCGTCGTCTCTTGAAGCGAGGAGCGGCGGGGGAGGAGAGAAACGTTCACTGGATGAAAGAAGCCCTCGGAGGCAGCCATTAAACGTGAGAGAAACACAAATAAACAGGCTTTTTACAGCACAGAGACACAGTGGTCTGGTTTAAACCACACTGCTGGGGCAACAGGGCACACATATGGAGCTGCTGTGCCAGTCATTCGCTGGCACATGGGCCTTTATTGTTCGACACAACGGGAGTTTAACACACAGTCGCAGGCTTTGGGCTTCAGATTTGGTGTCCACATGTCTCACAAAACTCTGAAATCACTTTGTGGTCCTGCCAGTTTCGTTTGATTGTTTAGTACTGTCCGCAGAGCAGACGGAAGCCACTGTCAGATTTAATATTTAGTTTTAATTAAGTTGCAAATTTATAAGTGTTGGGTACAAAGGCTTCTGATTTTGAGGTTTGTTTGAGGTTAAAGCCACTTTACAGTTCAGAGAGACATAATTGTAACCTTGTGGTTATGACAGATATCAGGAATGCATGCAGAGTGATAAAAAATATGTAAATTCCTCAATTTCTTTCTTCTCATTCACATTTGGTAGAAGGGAACATGCTTTTTTCTAGGACTTCTACAACAAAAAAGATCAAATAAAAACTGAAAGTGGCCTAAAGGTAGTCCACGTGATTACAATATATTTCAAATATCTGAAACAATATAATACAATATAGGAGAGAAAGAAATTAAAGTTTTGTGAAAAACAAAATTTCTTCACAATTTCCTCAGAAATCTTCTGTAAAAAAATAGTGTGCAGATAAAAATGAGCAAAATTAAATAAAGCAGCCCATTTATTTAAATAAAGTCCAATTTCTTCAAAAGAAAAAAAGTTACATACAGTAAAAAGTGACGTACAGTATCTGAAGTGGAATTGATTCATCTTTCCAGAGTGTTCTGTGTGTTTTACTTCCGTTTTGTTCTGTGTTCTTACTTATCAGCCATCAACACCTCTGGTCTTTTCATCATTCATCATCTCCTCAAGCTCAGTTCATGGGTGCTTGTAGAGTTAATGACTCTGAGGACCTTCAGCAGCTGAGAGAAGGTGTCATCTCGCTCTCGGATCTTTCTCTGTTCTTACTGATATGTCAGACATGAAAGGTTCTGACGTCACCCAGGTCATCATATTCTACAGCAAAGTCACACTGACCGAATAATTCATGAACCAAATGCTATAAGTTGCTTAGCCAGATCCTACAAATGTGAAAAGGGAGGATGTGGCAAGGAAACTCATAGGCGAATCAGCTTCCAACTTCCAACCATTCATCTTTTAGAACAGTGACAGATCTGCATCTGTTGTTTAAATAATTTTAAACAACTGTTAAATAAATAATTTCAGATTTTTTTAGTTCTCAGTGTGTGTGTGAGCATTTGTGATTAATTATTAGATGATTTATGGCACGTTTTGGATTTGTTAACTGTGAGCTGATGAAACGGCTTGTTCCTTTTCTTTGCCGGCCTACCTGGTGCATTTAAGATTTACAGTTTTATATGTAATGAATCAGTCTTTGCCATCATTCGACCATTAACACATTCACACGTTGCAGTCGTAGATGAAGTCAGTTTACAAATTTACCACTGTTGGAAAAGCAGCTTTGAAACTATAGCTTGCCAAGCTACAAAATACGCCTAATTTAAACTCAGTCAAGCTGCTCTGTAAAAATAAGTTATCTACACTACAAGCTATTAACCTTACTTACTAAGTAATGTCCTTTTAAATAAATATAAGATGCTGATCAGTGCTTGAATTCGTTGTTTTATGAATCAGTTTCAAATGAATCAATTCACTAGAACAAACATTCTACACATGGGAGAGAGAGGATATTTTATTGTAGATGACAATTTTTGATTATTGTTTTAGTTAGCTTGGCTGTGACTCTCAAATAGTGATTTTTGTCTCTGTGTTCTCAGTCTCTCTTGTTCTTTATGCTGTTTGTCCATAAATTTATTTATTTTTGGTAAGTAGTAAGCTGTGTAGTAAGTGGGATGATATAGAGTCAGGCAGTCAGTGACACAAGCCCTGATCATGGTGTTGGGGTGTACTGTACTGTACTGTAAATTATCTTTTACTCCCCAACACTGATTATTGTCTGTGTGCATTGCTTTTGGAACAGCCAAAGCAGCTGTTAAAATGCATAAATGTACACACACATAAATGATGCCTGATTAAACCTTGTTGAAAGGCTGTTTGGCTTGTTTCTGACATTGGTCATAGTGCGACTGCGGAGAACCCCTTCGTTTTTCTTTCCTGAAAGGAATGATTAGCTAGTGGGATCCATTACTAAGGTTTTCCCTGGAAAACACATCATCATTATCTCTCTCTCTTTCCTCTGTTTTGACTCTATGGTTCCCTCTGTTATCTGCCTTCTATTAGCATTTTCATTTGTTTCCATCTCTAACACAGACCCCACTGCATCAGATCTAGTTCCCTGATTTTTCTTGCCAATTATGATTCAAACACTCTGCCAAACAGCCTTTGTTACGGTACATCTACTGCACTTCTTCATTCTCAGTTGACCAATTTGCATTTCAAAGGCTGCATGAACAAACAGCGGATGTGTTGGATGATGAACATAGTGACTGAGGTAGACGAATGTATGGCCGCTGGGCACACGCTCAAAATTATATGGCCAGTGATTCGTCTTGGCTTAACTGTTCCCATATTACACCTCTTGATACGGAAAATGAGCATAGTCCTTTTTTACCTTGATTGAACCTTTTTGTGATGAATATGAGCTGATTGATTAAAGCTAAAGTCACACATGAAGGATTTTTATAGATTTTGCCATCTGAGACAAAATTCACACGTAGTGAAAAAAATTATTTTAAACACATCTTGAAATACTTAGTGTGACTTGCTTACCGATGGCTGATTAAAAGTCTTTGCAATGAATCTCAGCTTCTGGTAGTGTTTGAATGTTTGGACTGCATTCTATCAGTGTGATTGCTCATATGATCTAATACAACCAATAGCAACTGATGAGATCAACACACCAACTACAACTAATTTCAACAAATAAGGATGTGAGAACATAACATAGACCAATGATGTTAAACAGGTGGACATAAAAGACCATTGATGTCACATATTTAGTCTTAGCTGTTGTATCAGTGGTAACTGTTGAATTTTTATATGATATAGAGATATGATATAAATATAAATATGCATAGTCCAAATGTCCATGACATGTTAACACTTTTAATGAAATTAATGGGCCTTTTGTTTGTTTGTTTTTGCACACCATTAAAACTGTGCAATGTTGTCAAAACGTGACACTCATGGCACAAAAATGCCCAGTCAGTCTACCCAATCATAACCAAATTCTTAGCTAACATAAATATTATACAGTCTGATGTTAATGATCACGGATGCCTGCCTTGGCTTTTACCCAAGAGCCCACTGGGTTGTGCTTAATCTTAATTTGTAATTTCTGTTTCTGTAAAATTGTTTGTAGTCACTCATGCATAAATTGTACCAGAATGCAACCAAGGATAAATAAAGGCAGAGTGAACAGATCTCCAATCAGAAGCCACACCGACAACATTCTCATTACCCATAAACACATCATTCTGCACCCAGACGGCCCTAAGAGAGTCACCAGAATTTAGATATTTAGCACATGTGCCACACATCCAAACTGCCTCTAAATAAAGCATGACATCGTGCAAAGCTACTAGCTTTCAATTTTTGGAACTTTTCCCAGAAGGATCAAAAAGGTACACAGAGTATTGAGGCAAAACATTGGGGATGAGTTGGGAAGAAAAGAGAGAGGCAGAATACAGGGGTGTCATCAACGACTGGTGGTCTGGACATCATCTTACGTAACTGTCTGGCTTCAGCTTACTGACATCCAAACCTTTAGCATTAATGATACTAATGCACTTTGACAGACTGCATAGAGTGGCTTTGGATTCTGGTGGGACTAATACTGGACATTTGGGTCTCACACACACACACAAACAAAACAAAAACATTTTGATTGCTGTGTGCTGAGGAACTGCATCTATTTTTAAATACTCAAAGAAGAAAGTTCTCTCATTGTTTACTCAACTATGTTTCGTTCCAAACCTGTATGACTTATGTTCCTTTCTGAAACACAGGAAGAACATTTGAAGAGCATCCTGGATCTTGCAGCACTGTAGCTCTCAAAAAATGACTTTAGACGTGTCAGATTTAGCAGATGAGGTCATTGATGTCAAACTTGTGGCAATCATCTGAAGATACCATATAAGATTTGACAGCTGTACTGCAGATGGCATAATTTTCACTGAATAGTGACTTTTATTTTACTTTAAATTAATTTTATTGTTTTGGACTGTTTATATATTTTTTTTGTCATTTAGAAGTTTGACAGCAATTGTCCCTTTTTTACTTTCATTATATAAAAAAGCCTTTGTGTTCTGAAAAAGTAAAAAAAAAAGTAAAACACAATTGATGTAAGACATAATTTGCATTATTCAGTATGTAAGGCTTCATAAATCTTACAGCTGTAATTTCTGTAAGTTGAACCCTGTTTTTGCTGGGTAAATTTAAAGCTGTCACATCAAGCTGAAAAAGTCAATTCTCAATATTGCACATATTTGTGGTCTTTGAGAAGACAGTAGCTTCAGTTTGTCTGTTTCACTACTCGTGAAAAGGACTTTTAAAAAAAGGATTTTTAAGAGATGGCATGAATAATTGTCTTTGGCTCACATCCATTCCCAGGTTGAACACAATGGCCTTATTTTGCAAATGGACCACCCAACATCAGACAGGATAGCTGTGCTAGTTTTGTATAGAATATGTTGTTGCTGATTTGCAAAATATTTAGTTATTTTTTTAAAGCAGGTATTCAACAGCGGAACGGAGATGTAATGTTCTGAAAATAGGGTTCCTTAAGGAAACGATTCCTCCAAAAGTAAAATTGTGTCATTATTTACTCATCTTCTTTGTTTCAAACCTTTACGGAACCTGTGGAACACAAAAGGAAACATTTCTGAGGAATCAGCTTTATACAATGACCACATCTGTCAAGCTAAACATAACAAAAGTATAAAAGTATCTTTTTTCAATTTTTCTTAAAAAACATATGATCAAAAGCATATACCTTTGTGTAGAAACAGATCAAAGGCCCATCTTGCCTACATCCAAAAATATAAAAGAAAATGGTGGCACATTCAGTTAGTGTGTTGGGTTTTGTTACTACACATGCAAGAACGAATGCCCTTTTGCTGATATTGACATCCACATACTATTATTAAATCAGGATGAATAATCTTCAGAAGTTTCCTCTCTAAGTTGACCTGAAAAAAAAAACTGTTCCCCTGAAAAATAAATATTAAAAATAAAACTAACTCCAAATAATGGGTCAGTCAGAACAGGGTCAGTAAGTACAATTTTCATTTTTCGGTGTAAACTATTACTGTGATCTTTTTACACTTGAACTTCTCTGTTACTTTGACTGCACGATCTGTCCAACAATCACCCAGCAGTTATCCCCAGATTGATGTCATGATACATATCATATTTGACACTGAAGATGTTTGTACTGCCTCCCTTTGTGACTCTCTTGTTTCGAACAATGGTGAATCATTTATTGTAATGTTTCCCTATTCAACTTTTTTTAGTCTATTCAATGAGTAAAACGGTTTCCCCATTAACATAAAAGTCAGCCCATGCTCTTTCATTCTCTGTATGACAGTCCCAGAGAGGTGCTTTCTCTTGCCTTTCCATTTGATCAGCTGCAAATGTAGAATAAACTATCGTTGGTCCCCAGAAAGGACAGGTCTGCGGTTTGGTGAGCTTTGCTCTCAAATCTTGAATGGTAAGTGTAGATTCTATGCAGATGTTGGTTGTTGTCAAGAAGTATTGTCTTTTTTCAGACAACTGGTTGATTCCTGCTGTTTTCGTGGGATTACAGTAATGCTTCAAATGTCAGACCCTCGTAGACTTGCTCCAGACAGGTGGTTTTACTAACAGCGAGTTTAGTTGTGGTTTTCAACACTGTAAACACACAAAAACATGCCACTTACGTCTACACCAACAACCAACCCCTGCTAATGATCTATGCTGTGTCCCCTCAGTGACTAAAAAGCAAACACTGGCAGGAATGGCCACTAATAGTTTTGTCACGGCTAGTTGGTTAATCCTTTAAAAAATTCACCTTGTCTCTATGCGTACAATGGATTTGTTTACTTCCACTTTAATATGTAGCATAGCTGAATTTTTTAACAAACACTGCACAGTGATGGCTTTAAAAGTGACGTCTTCACCTCCCGTCCATTTTTCATCTTCCCTGCGTGCACTACAAAAGCATTTCGAATCGTTGAATGAGGAGCTCAAGCAAATTGTGCATGCTTCCCCAACCACAAAACAAATATATTCTGCGTCAAACAACTCTGGAGTGATACTCGAAAATAATCATTCCGGCCTTTGATGGCAGCCAACTGTTGTTTACCATTTTGTTGTTTGCGCATTCATTGTCTACATCCGAGCCAAATCAAGGATGATTGTGAGGAATGTCTCAGCAAAGCAGGGGCAGAAACCACAACAAACACCTTTTTCCACTCCCTGATCCATAAATTCGCAAACATATAACACCATAACGCAACACTTGAGGCCTCTAATCTTTCACAGCCATTTACATAACACCAGATTTTCTTTCCCACATTTTCACGACCAGCTGCACATGTGGACTGTTTCCCATTTTTTGACGACTTTGTGTGAAGTAATGAACATATTGCATGACTGTTAATTTCTGCACTTGTACAACTGTTTATACTTTGCTCTTTATTTTCTCCATCACCTCAGTGTTCCTTTTCCCATCAAATGTGCAGCTCTGAAGAACTAAAAATGGAGTTCCGAACAACAAAGGCGCAAAATTGGCCATTAGCCGTCATAGCAAGCGAGTATGACATAACAATGTCAGGAGCGCACACGTTTAGAGACTAAAGGGGCTTTGCAAAACAAAAATTTGATTACTTAAAATCAGATTACTTAATGCCTGAAATTAATGAATGCAGAATAAGAACAATAGATTCGCAGGAGTGTGTGACAATACGTTTGGCAATGGAATGCGCATTACGCCTTTTTTAAGGTACCAGAGAGAATGCAGAGTTCAGTGGATGTTTTTGTGTGTTGATTGCAAGAAGCTGCCTCATTAACGACACTGCTGAACAGTTTATTGTGAGGCACTTCCCTGAATAAACCCCTTTATTTAAACCAAAGGCCCTTGGCAGCAGCTTCTTGTTAGCCCAGTTTGTGGCTTCCTGTGATGCCCGTTGCAAGTAAGGTAAAATGTTTGATGATGTGAGAAAGGTGTAAGGCAAAACTGAACAATTTGTCCATCAATAGAAAAGTTGCAGCATAAACGTCATGTTTACGCCCAAAAGATGTTGCTGATAGGTTAAATAATACTCAATTCAGATCATTGAAATTGTTGTATTTACAAGTGAATATTACAAATAAAAGACATGGACAATGGTTTAAAGTCACAGTCAATTAAATTGTACCATCCCTAAATTTATACTCAGAGCGAATGTTCTTATAGTTTCTTGGCATGTCATTTTATAGAGTTTTCAGTGGCCCACCCTGTTGCAATTCCCTCACTGCGGTGAGATTCGTTGTTTTTCTGACGTTAACGTTGGCAGGTTTGATGTGTACTACAATAACAGAACATTAATTGTTTTTGCTATTTCCTGAACATTATGTAATTGGCCATGAATTCTACAATAACACATAAATGCAGATGCACATACTGTTTTCTTTAGCTGTTAAACTCAAAAAACAGCAAGACAGTTTCTTTATTAAAACCTTCTGCAGTTACTGTATTAAAACTTTGTAAAAGTGTGAAAATACTGTGTATTCTGGTGTAAAATAACTTTTTATGAATTATCATGCTTTTGTATACTGAGAAGTGATAAAATATAGCTTAATGACATACAGTACAATGAATCACTTTAGCATTTGAGAACATTTAGTCTCTTTCAATGTTAACCTGAAATTAAGTTATTTACAGCAGTTGTCCACAGTTCAGCTCTTATCGCCTTCCTAAACACAAAGTATTCCACAGCTGTGCTATTTTGTATTACAAGTATATGTATATATTTTATAGAACCTGTTTTTTTACATAAACCATAAAAAAATCAATTAACGTTCATTACTTGCAGTCAGTAACATATTTTAGTAAATTTTCAGTGTTTTTGTAAGATTTTCAGTTTTACTGCAGAGGCCTCCTAAAAATAAATAAAAGAAAAATACTTTCAAAATTCATGCATGAATGTCTTAACTAGTAACTGTGTATCAAAGAATACATTCAGAATTCTAAAGTGCAAAGAAAGTTTGCTTACATCACATTACTCAGGGGGCTCCAAAATTACCTATTGATGTATAAAATATTTTTAAGCATTATTGGTCCTCACAGTATTATAAACATTCGCTTGTCTGTAGATTTTGTCTTCATATGACGTTGTTTAGATGCGATGAGAGGTGATCTTGAGGTGATTTATCAGGACCTGGAAGTTAACCTTATTAAAACAAAAACATATACCAAAAAATTCAGTCCAAAGAACGGACACCCCCAACCTCTGTTTATGAGCTGAAGCTGAATACAGGATTGAGGTCCTGAGGGAAATTTTACGAATGAGAAGGTACGGACATGATGGGAAAGGCCGTGGGCAAGTACATGTCCTCTGATGTCAGATTCCCAAGCGGATTCAGCACTTTCCTTTGGTCCATGCTGAAATGTCATATGAATTGACAGGTGAAGTTTTTGATCCAGAAAGACTCATATTTTCAGCTTTCGCTGTTGGGTGACACTATAGCACTGTACAGTGCAGTTTTAGACAACAAACATAGTATCTACGTTCCTAAAACATGTTACTGGTCATTATTGTGCAAAATATATTTTCTTTCATCAAAATTTATAAAAAACTTGCATTGCCTCTGAAATTTCTTTGAAGTTTCTTTTCACCTGATGCAATCTCAATGGCTGTTAACTTGACTGGCACATACTAGGCTGGCACCCCTGGAAGTCCACAACCTCATGATAAGAGGCCAAGTTTAACTTAAAATATTTTCAAGTGGCCAGAAAACAAACCTTAACAGGGACATAGCATTGACATGCAAAACTCTCCAAACACCCTCTTTTGCGTAAATGTGAGTTCATCCATAAAATAATAAATCCCAATTCATTTGCTAAAGATAGATGAAAGCAGTCTTTTATGAGCAATCAGCATAGCTTTAAGGGCATCATCCCAGCTAGAACTAACTCTTTAGAAAGAAATTCAAGAGGGAAACACCATCTTCTCTTGATCATCTGACACAAAGACTTCCTGACAAGATGATAAGCAGATCAGTAAAGCTGCAGCTCCTGAAAAAGTGATTTTTTTTTCTGGCATCAAAGATTGGGTTTCAACTTTTTGGGGCCTCAGTTTGTGAATGAAAGCATTTACACCTATAGTCTGTCAGATGCCCTTGCAACAGAGCTGCTTTGACGTCAAACTGAGCCAGCTATCTTAAGTTGTTAGCACAGATATCGTCCTAATGCCCCTTGTGGACTCGATGAAGTATGCATTAAAAACATCTTCACTGATGCAGCAGGGACCACTCTTAAATCATAAGCCTTTGCAACTCTTTTCTGAAGCGCAGTTTTCCCTCAGGCTGTTTTTACTGCAGGAACATTTAGGTCAACTTTCACCTCTCACAGGGAATCTCTGTGGCAGGGTCTCAAATGTTTGATGACACACTGTTGACTTTTGTGTTCAGTTTAGCTGTCTTTGGGTTTTAGGACATTATCACACTTTACCTGAATATTTCTCTGCAATAAAGGAATTTTCTTGGTTCGATGAAAGTTAAGCTCTATCAACAGCATTTCACGCGATTACAAAAAATAATTTGTACTCAAGGTCATGCAAACACTGTGAACATTGTATAGGCATAAAAATATTTTTAAAAAACATTAACCTTGTCCATGCAAATTTTACTTTCATTGTTGTGACGACAATGCTACAAATGCTAAAAAATGTATTTAATGTGTAGGACTGTTTACCTGAAGCAAATTTAAGGTGACAATTGATTGGTTCACAATAAAAGCACTAAAACTATAAAACTCAAATAATAAAGTGTTTTATACCAAGTTTTATATACTATGTAAGTGCTTGTATTTAACAAAAAATACAAGCCCTAAAACCCTTCAGAATACTGGCCCTGTGCACTGTCATTGTAAGTACATCACATTAAACACATTTTAACATGATGGGCAAGTCTAAATCGTTTTATGTGGTAATCAACATTAGGCCACAAAAGCTTAACTTGTTATGAAGCATGAGCATTCATTTATTACAACATGACACAAAATATGTCTTTTTATGCCAGGCTTGTAGTTTTATGTCGGAAATGAGTTTTGGCTTTCGGTTTTGGGTTTCCCTGGAAGTGGACTTGGAAAGTTAGAGGCCTCATAATATTATATTATTATTTAACTCGATTTGATTCTCATATTCTCTCTTATTTGGTGCACGCAGAAATCACTGCACACAAACCGAACCAGAATAAAAAAGGGATAGTTCTGTCTTTAAACAGAATCCACTCTGACTCACAGTTTCCAAAGATCTCAAAGAACTCATCAGTTTCTCACTAACAATTTCACCATTTCCAGACTCATCTTGCCGTCTTGATGTACAAAAGCAGCATATATCATTGCACATAACTTGCTAGTTATTGTGAATTCCAGGCTCTTTTATCCCTCTAAACCGCAATATAATGAGGTATGCTGCTCTCGCTCTTACGTATGTTTCTCATGATCCTCTTTTATCCGACGCCGCTACATTTTTTTCACTTTTAGTCATCGTTGCTCGCTCTCCTGCCCATTAAAGATGCAGTCAGTAGTAAAAAGAAGCTGAGAGCTTTACTAAAAGAAGCCAGAGTTGCTACTTGTTGCGTGGGCTCAAAGCATCTAAGATAAAGATGTTCATCTTTGGCTGACCGCACCTGTTCCGGCGAGAGGGAGGATTCACGTCAAATCTCACCCACTCTTTCCTCCCTTCCTCTTGTGCCCTTCCATTTCAAACTCCAAACAAAGTAGACATTTTAGCTGGCATTACATGATTTTCATCAGTAAACAATTGGATGTTGTGGGTAACATTTGTTAAAGCATTTCTATGGTTTGACCAGCAGAGCACACGCTACCATGTGGCACAGAGGACAAATAAACATATTTACACAGTAATCACATGCCACAGTGTATCACATGTTCTAAACACTGATCGTTCTCATGCACAGCCGCAGGAAACAAACGCATGCTGATAAATACTGATTAATGTTTAGGCTATTTTGGTACTGAATTGAATTTATACATGATTAGAAAATCTCTTATTAAGTTTCTAATAGCGGCAGATTTACTGGTAGAAATAACATTGCTGTTTTATAGCACTAACAAATTAATTCTAAAAATTAATTCACAAATTAATAAAACACTTAATTCTACTGAAACTGCCACTGTGTACATTTGTACACTTTGTAAATTTGTGCCACTGTGTTTTTGTTTGTTCAGCTCTGTAGGGCTGCACTGGGAACTATGGGAAATTATTTTTCATCCTTTACCTCTGTGTTCTGTTACTTGTCCAAAACTGGAGGTGCTCTTTAAAGAATATGAGATGCTGTCCTCTACCTCCAGGTATTGAAAATTAAAGTGAAAGTTTAAATCTTCATTCCCCTCTCAGTGTTTTACTCCAGTCTCTAACTCAAGAGACATCAAAAATGATGATATTTACATGCAATCAGAGGGCCACATATCACTTGGAAAACGTCAAGAGCAATTTAGGTCAAAACTGCGATTGCATATTTAGCAAATCTGTATTGTTTACCATAATCTTTCGATCCTGTCTTCCAGAAAGAATTTAGAGAGTAAGTGAAATGTTTAAGATCTCAATTGAACTACTCACTGATATTCAAGTTCTTATCCTAAATCATTCCAGCTTAAACTGTCATGATAGCTTTGTTTATATTTACATGCTTTCTGTGTTGTTTTAGCCCCTGATTCACTAGAGGAAACATGTTAATAAACTATCAATGCAAACTCACCAAACAGACCTGTATTGAGTACCAGGCTGTGAAGGATGCAGGTATACAATCTGTCAACAAGAGCCAACCACTGTAATCCAGGCATCTGAATTAGCTCTTTGACATGCCAAAAGTGCATTTGACTGCACAGTGCATCCAGATACATGACCAGTTATGATATTATGACCTGTTATAATGCTACTACCCATAATTAATAGAAAATATATAAACATCACTTCAGAAATCAGTTTAAAGCTTGCCATAGGGACGATAATATTGTACTGTTAATAGTTGCATACAAATAGTGCTATTTCCTGCAGATGAGAAATGTCCTGTAAAAAGCCTATTACACACAGAGGGAGATTTTTGTGCTGAAAAAATTGACATACACTCCAATATGGACAGTGCAGTGTTTTTACCAGTACAGATACGCAGGCACTCTAAACTGCCACAACCGTGTAGTAAACAAGTTTCGCACACATGTTTGACAAGAACTGTGGTCCACAGATACTTCTGATGGGTGCAGTGAAGACCATGAGCAGGGAATGAATAAAGTTCAGAATGGGAGGAGAGAACACAGTGGGCTTTGTTGCGGGAGAATGAAAGGAAAACCTTGGACCGTGCCTGCGGAGGAGAGGAGAGTCCTGCTTCTCGGTTTGCCACGGTAACGGCTGAGGAGAAGCAGATGTGTGAGCGAGGGGCAATTAAGAGCCTGCGGCCAGCCGATCAGAAGCGGAGGAGAGTGGAAGATAGAGGATGTGGTTAAAGCATTGCTTCTAACTGCTGAGACTGCGAAACCACACACACGCACATAATCGTGTTTGAGATCTGTCCGTCCCTCCTTTCTCGGACGTGTCTTTACTTTAAATTACCATATTACTCCCATCTTGATGTTTCCCTTTTGTCTTGTTACTGCATTTCCTCTGAATATTCTGTACGTCTAGTTGGAATTTCTTAATGTATAAGGTCGCAAACTCCAGTCTACATTGTTATACTGTGCATTGTTATTATTTGTTATTATTGTAATAAGATGAATGAAAGAAATGAACAGAACAACATATTTAGAAGTATATAGTGTCCATTAAAAATGATAAAGCCACCACATAGGAAAGATAAATCTGACGCTTGCAATAAGATTGCACTGGTGGAGCTGTGAGATACATTGGAGACTCCAGTGTTGCAAATGAAAAGTCACCTGCAGAAATTACCCCAGTAATTTTGTAGATTTTCAGATGAGAGGACGATTTCACAACTTTGCACAGATTTAATTATAAATGTAAAATTATCTGGGTTATGCAATGCACTATCCATATTCATTTCTTTTAGCTTCATACTCTCAGTAATTGTCTCATTTGTTGCTTTTTGTATTTCTCTTAAGAAACTTTGGAGAATTAATTATTAATTATTAACTAGGCATAGTCATTTTTGCGAACCCTCTGTTCCACCCAAAATTTACACTTAAAAGACAGGATGTGATGCTCGTCTTTGTCACAGCAGAAGTACCCTGAATCTAAACAAACATATGGGAATGGTTATGTATTTCCTGACGAGAGACACAATCTGACTAGAAAGTGATTTGCATTTTTACTATAAACGGTTTCTTTACCCAACCTACCCATTCAGAATACGTCTGTTGTATGTCTTCGTTCCGTCTGAAGTACAAAACTTTCTAAAGAGCCACTAATAACAAATGACAGGCCGTGTCTCTGGTCGACACGCATCTCAAAAACCGCATGCATTTGTGTTGGGCCCCTTTAAATTTTCTAAAATGTGTTGGATATGGGAGATTAAGCAATCAGAATGCATTTATGGAGCGTTTTTAGCTACAGCACATATTGGTAATGTGACATATAGGTGTGTAGGAGAACTTGAGAAAAGTACTTGTTCAAAATAATAAGGATGAAATTTGTGAAGCCTGGCTCTGCATATGAGCACATATGTAGGTGTAAGCCTTTCATTGCCTAAAACTATTAATGAATGTCGGTTGCCCAATTGTCTTTTCCATTTATTCATTGAACGCGTTATATTATTGTGGGGAAGGTGACGCAATTAGTTTCATGAATTAGAAAAGAGAATTTACAAAATGGAAGTATATGCTAAAACTGCCTATTGATAGCAATATCTGAGCTACAAGGAAGTGACTCATCCAGATTAACATGTCCATTTCGACATCATGGTGTCCATTTCGACATCATGTTTCTGTAAATGCCACATTTGGATATTTAGGGCATTTTCATATTTCACAAGAATTTTACGTCTACAGGTGTGACATACTGTATGATTTATTGTAACAGGAAAGAACTTTTAGGCATTTTTAAATCATGCACTTGGACGTCTGTTTTTTTGCAAAAACGTTTGCAAAGCTTTTGTATTCTGATATGCTTACTGTTTAACGAGGTTGTGCCACTTTTTTGTGACAAATAAATGAATGCAGTATTGCAACAAATGTTTTAAACATAAGTAATTACGTTGCATGTTTTTGGGGTTTGTGTGTTCCCAAGGTCATGTCTTCTTTTGCCCAGGACATCATGATCTTATAGTTCTCACACCTCTAAAATCCCTTTTTAAATCTGTTGTTTATTAACAACAGTTGTTCACACTGGGGCTTGAACAAGAATTCCATCAGATAAAACCAAATTTGTTTTGTTTTTATTAAATAATTGTTGTTGTTGTTTTCACACAGGTCCTGCAGTGCAGTTTAGTAGTTTTGAAAATCAACAAGGCGATGCCGTCTCCTGTGATTGGGCAACACAAAGTCAGAGACACACTGGGATACATGACATCATGAACCAACTTCAGGCCTCACGGGTTTTCACTCGTAATAAAGAACACTGAGAAACCTCTCACTGACTGGGAAAACTCCTCAGGCTATGATAAATGCTTCTGAACAATCCTCCAGACATCAGCCAGCAGCCCAGTAAAGACAAATTATTCCCTTTTGACTCAGTGGTGATAATTTGTGACTAATTTGATGAATGTCCACAAGAGAGAAAATTGCAAATGCAAAAATAATGACGCATTTAGTTCTCACATAAGAATGTTCAAGAAAGTACAAATCTCTGTAATAATTATTTGAATAACATCAGTGTATTTTCAATGTTTAATAAAATCACAGTATGTCTTACCTTTTAGTGGCTCATTTTCTTGGAAGCAGTCCAAAAGTGCCTTTATTGAACATTTTTTTCATTTCACAGGTCATTTCACAGTCCTACCAAATCTTTTGTCTCTGCGCTAATATATAGTTGAGTCATTTAGCCGTGCAATGGGATAAGCCCCATTTCTGATCTCCGTAACTGCCAAATCTTTCATGTGTGATTTGCGATTTCCAGCCACTTGGGGCTAGATTTATAGCAGAGTAATGTAATGAGCGTGAACACAGACGAAAATGTACAATAGCTTTTGCCTGTTTAAAACGTCATTTTATAATGTACGCATCCACATTCTGCCATAGCAGACAAACGTTTTGCTCAGAGTCAAAAGCATTAAGGTAGTTTAGCCTCATTCTGGCGGCTCCAGCTTAAACCACAGTTTTCCCAAATTACTCATTTGTTTATACTGTTCCGCTTTATTTCACTGGAGACGTTTTTAAATAAGTCCCTTGAACAAAATAATGCTCAAATCATAGTCTACGCAAGGTCATTCTCAGCCCTAAGGTCCTTCCATTTGTTTAGAACGGACAATTAACATTCAAACCAATAACTGTCATAATAATGGTGTGATCAAATCCCAAAATGTCTATCAAGCGACAGATGTCAGCTCCCAGAGGCTTTGTCGAGGAAGACTTTCCAACTTACATTGGTAGTTTTAATGACACACATGAAACGTGTCAGACACTGTAAAGGTCAAAACTTGATGAAAGTGTCAGCAGTCTTTGAACGGTGTCTCGTGAGGACCTTGGAAACACAAAGATATCAGACATGTAGCATTGAGGAGGCCAATTACCCTGCATGCAAACGTTGAAGGTGTGAAGGTTATGATAACGTTACTCAATCTTCTCTGTTATCTCCACAAAACTATTGTTTGTTTATGTTTGCCATTTTTCTGCACTCCTTGTCTGAGGAATCTTATGGTGCCCGGATATGAAGTCCAGAGAGAGCACTGGGAAGTGCTTTCCTGTTTTCAGTTTGTGTTCCACTGACACATTCGTAGAAGGAAACGGGTTATCCAGCCCAACCAGCTGCACATGACATTAGCTCCCTCCCTGCATCCCACGCTGCACCTCTCCTTCCTCAGCCAATGGGAGGTGACCCATGCTGCCATCACTTCCAGTTTTGCATGTGTAGGCCGTTGCTATGTCGATAGATGGTTTGTGGAGTAACTGACAAGCAATGAAATGAACTAAGCAGACCTAGAGTGAACCTGTGGTTTTAGAGCTGGGAAAAAGTAGCAGAGGACAAAGAAATTTGAAGATAAGAATTAGAAAAACATCTGCAAGGCAACTAGAGCAGCCATGAACTTCTTTCATGGAGCGTAGTTAGTTGTAGTGTTGGGTATAGTGTTGGGTGATGAATTTAGATGAAACAACAACAGGTAGACTGTACAGTCCCAGCTCCAAGTGGAGTATGTGAGATGTGAGCAAAACAGGACCAATTAAATGTTTGGGTAAATGTTTAAATGCTTAATGTTGAAATGTTTATTGCCAACATTTTTCCTTTTGTTTCTGTTGCCAAGACTTAGGACATCATCTCTTTATAGATATAAAATGATAGATACTAATGGAAAAAAACTTTAAATAAAAAAATATAAATAAAAAGTTTTAGTTTTTATCTGTGCCAGAATGGGTAACAGGGTTGCAAATTAATGTCAATTGTTGCAGTATGGGGTCTATATATATATATATATATGAAAAAATATACCTGTACAATGATCTGTCTGTGTAAAACACAGACCCTGGCAAGTTACTATTTTTGTGTTTTATTTGTTTGCAAAAAATTCAAGGAGGTCAGAATCATCAGAATTACTAGACTCACTAAAGCAGAAGTCACTACAAAAAATGTTATTTTGAATATCAAATGATCTACAAGTCTTTCTACTTTGAATCTTATAAAACAAAGTGAGTGTAATGTGAGTAACCTTGGAAGTTAGACGATGAGTGGCGGTAGGACGATGTGTCTGTATCCTTTTAAATAAGTGTGGGAGTGCTGAGAGGAAATAGTTGTGGTCCTGTCTCCACTGAAGCCGTGATGACAATCACACACACTGCAGAAGACACTGAGGTAAATACGCCCTCTATATGACTGGAGAAAACAATTGTAACTGAAACATTTTAAAAGATAGACTTCCAGGGTCCATTACTAACTTTATGTCATACCTGCATTGCGAATTCATTTCATTTGAATTTATTGGCCATAAATTTTTCATAATGTCTCTTGGTTATGTATGTAATCTCGGTTCCCCGAGAAAGGGAATGAGATATTGTGTCTGGTTTGATGCTATGGGGAATCCCTCTGGTGTGACCGGTGTCTGAATCTCATGTCTAATTATGCCCACGGCAGTTCTTGATGCGCATCAGGTGCACCTGCGAGTATGTTAGGACACCTGTAGAGCATGTCATCAACATGAAGAGTTCCTGTATCATCCTCTCACCACAGGAGGAGGGTGCAACTCTGCCAGTTCGTGGGAGCCAGACTCAAAAATGCTGGCTGCTGCCATATAACGAAACTGTTGGTGAAAGGTGAAAAGGTGAAAATGTCAACAAGAGCCCAAGGGGGTGCTAGAGAGGAGTTTTGAACCCAGGTTCAGCAATGACAGGCTGACCATCACACCATGGGAGACTCCACCCTCTAGGCACTCTTCTGGCCAGGAGAGTTTCAGGAAAAGAGAGGGCTTGTATCGGACTCAGCTTTTTAATCTTTAGGACCACCCTCCAAAGAGAGCTAAGGGTGCAGTTTCTCCAGCTGTGTATCTTGGCAGGATAATATCTGACAGATCAGAAGATGTTGATGAGAGCTTCCTCTGATTTGTCAGATCGTGCTTCCCTTCAGCAGGGTAGCGAGAAAGCTTCCTGTGAACCTCAGCAGCAGCAGGACTGGATTCACGGGGCATCTGCCCAGGCCCACCCAGGCAGCCAGACGAGAGTGGAGCTTCTTTAATGAGAAGCCTTCGTAGTGTAAGCAATCAGCTCCCTTAAGAACTAAAGCATGTATGTTCTTCACTCAGGCAAACAACACACAATTTGCACGTGTCCTCAATGTCAGAAATCTCTGACACAGAGGCACACGAGTTCTTTGCAGCTGGGTCCATTGGCGCTTTGAACAGAAAAACGGTCTGGTAATGCTCTTAAGGTGCCCTTATATACTTGCCGGTATATTATATATAAACCGGTCACATTAAAGGCGTCAAACCACATGCAATGTTGAATTCCCTTGAAAAGGAAAAGTATTTTAATAAAACTTTTCAAAAAAAGTTTTTTTTTAAATTATTTGTTTGTTTAGTTGGGTTGAGAAATGTCTCTTTAGGCATCCCAATTGATGCCTAATAATTGAATTGTATGTATTTTACATCAGTTGGAGGGGGCTGAAGCTTGTTGTTAAGATTGCAAAA